>WTXK01000683.1:0-22746 GCA_025769895.1 Lactarius psammicola
ACCAACCAACCAAGGCTTGTGATCATTGGACTAACCTCTATCTGATTGTTGTCCGCAAGCGCAAGGACTATAAGATATCATCCCAGTGATACCCAAAAATTACTGCTGCGTTAACACAAGCGAATTCGAAATCCATTATTGGAAGAAATTCTGGTGCGTGTGGGATCTCCTTCTATTTCTTGTTCTGTTGATGTGTTGTTGGAACAGCCTTCTGGACGGACAATTTGGAATGACAAAAACAGGGACAGATATAGTGACTCGGAGTTCAAGTTGAACATGTTATGTAATATATGCTTTTCAAGCCCGCGATCAAGCAGATCAAGCCCGCAATTTTTATTTTTTATTCTATTTATATTGATGTACACGACGCTGGGACCGAGTGAGACTCTTATGGGATTGCAACGATAACGGCTGATTGATGGGGCTTCTCCAGTTACAAGCAAATAACTCATCGCAGATAAAGGCAACGCCTGGGAGTCACGGAATTGTGGCACTACTACGCGACAGGATTCCATTCCTAACGCCTGAAGGTCACAATGGAGTCCAGAAGAAAGGTACGGTCGAACAATTGTGATCAGAAGCCTGCAATATCTGATGACACCATTCCAGGCGATGAAGCGATGAAGCCTCACCCTCAGAGGACGAATAACCGCGATCACAGACGCATCACCACACGCATACGCATAACGACTCAGGAACGCACCGTTGACCTTCTTGATCACCTCGAACATCGACTCGACGTAGTTGTGGTCCAGGAACCATGTCTTGGCGTCCCTGTCGTCTTTCTCGAACGGCACGCCGAACGAGTTGGCGACGTTGATCGACCGCCCGTTGTCCTGCCCGAGCAGCATGCCGACGACGCGTTTCGATGAGCCGCGTGCGTGGTAGTCCGTCGCGGAGAGCAAGATGAGCAGGTGCACGACTAGTTATATTCGGGGAGGCACATCGTAGCTCTAATTGTCGGCTCGCACACTCGATGGAGAGGATCAGTAGGCGGGGCGCAGCGTTGGACGTGGTGGCGAGCACTGTTAGCTGTTGTGAGTCGTTAGCGGGGTGGTGGCCGGCCCGACGTTTTTTTGTTAGAGATGTTCGGGCTCTCCTTCTCTGTTGTAGTTGCGACAATTTGGGACGAAAGGAAAGAGATGGAGAGGATGGAAGGCGCGCACAACGCACAAGATACGCGCGTCGTGAGTGTATTTTGTAAGCACTGTCACGGGGATTTGCAGGCGGGAGCTGTCTCGGTCTCTAAAAAGTGCTAACTCATAAATTGCTCCAGCGCGTTCTACAAATCCCGTTTAACTCTTGCTATGTACTAAGGCAACCCTCTCGAAGCATATTCTAAACGTATACTTATCGTGCCGATATCTAGTCGTAGACACCACGGCTTTCTCTTCATGTGCCTCCTCACCGCCAGGGGGAGTCCTGTGCCCCCTGCTGGCGAGCTATGTCTACAAACTCCTGCGCGCGCGTATTTGAATCGTGCAGTCGATGGCTGGAGCCTCCAATTGGGGCCCTGCACTCTGGACAGTGCGCCGTTTGCATTGCACCTCCACACTGTAAAGTTACGATTAGCTGTCTGGATTTTGGGGAATCGAAGCAGTTTACGGACTCTATCGATTACAAACGTATGTCCGTTCTGGCAGTTGTAGAAGTGTCCACTATGCGCTGCAAGCAATGTCTTGTCATTGATACTCCTTCCTATTGAGAATTGAAAACTTACCGAAACCGAATGATTTCACGATGTCTTCCTTTTCTTTCAAAGACAAGGGCTCATATCCTCTCTCCGTGTGGAGATGTGTAGCCAGTGCGTTGTACTCCTTCACGAATCTGTCTCCCTTTTCACGACAGTTTTGCGTAAACCACACTCTCTCGGATCTAAGCTCAACTATATTTGTACTCGGGCGGCTGAGAAGGTATGTCATCTCAAGTCTTTTTATCTCGAGACCAGCGGTGTTCGCCTCTAGTTGTGCCATTGTGCTTAATTCGTTTCGGCGATCACTGTTGAGGAGTCCTTGTCGGGATGCGAGTGTGCGTTCCGCCAGAATTTCGAAGCGGAACAACTCCAGCTTTCCCCGAAGGATATTCACCCCGGCCTGAGCCGCCAAACGAGATGCTGATGACTTCTTCGCGATCTTGAGGGCCTTCTCCGCGTCGTGAATGCAGGACTCGTAGACAAACGACACGAAGGACCGCCATAAACATTCATGGCGGAGAACGATTTCATCCCTGGAGGACACATTAAGACCTTCGATACGGCTCTGCGCAATTTCCGCCAACGTGTACCGCAATTCGAGAGACAGGAAGAAGGCTTCAACTTGGAAACGAGTATCGGCATTGTGCGGGGGCTGGCCAATCTTCTTGTTCACTTCCGACATCGCTACGGGCTCAGGTGTGTCAGTAGCCTGCTCTGGATCATTAGCTATTGCGGAAAGTTCGAGGCGGTAGAGTGTCGCGAGTGCCGCGCCATACGCCTGCACATGGGGTCCGCGCGTCCGTGCAACTTCGGCAACCCTCTTGTACAGCTCGAGGAGATCACGGACGACCTTGTTCCATGCCCTTCCCTCCTTTCCAGAAAACCCATGGATACCCGCCATGCTTGCCCGGGAGATTTCCCCATGTGGAAGCGGCTCAGACTCCGGGCCAAATCGAGTCCTGCGATGCGCAGAGAGGATGTCGACGTCTTCTGCCGCCGAGGACGGCGGATTGAAGGCGATTGACTTGGCTTCGCCCTTCACGTTGTCGAGTCTTCCTGAAAATTGTTCGATTTCTGTGCCGACTTTCTCTATTGCGGACGACATTGTGCTTGCCACATTCTGTTCTAGGATATCGAGGTTTGCTCTCTTTGTAACGCGGCCGTATCGGAGGGCAGTGATGGGTCCACGACAGGCGGGGCAAGAAGGGGGCGTTTGGAAGCTCACTGGCGGCGCCTTCGTGGCCGTGAAAGCTCCCATGGGATCCGACTCGTAGTAGTCCGACATGTTACAATGGCCGTCCAGCGTTTCGACAGTGAAAATGTGTCCGCATTCCAACTTGATCAGGCGCTCTGAGATATCGTCCGAGCTAAGATCGATCTCGTCCAGACGCCTCTGCATGATGAAATCTACGATGTCGGCTTTGCGCTCGTCCGGGAGGCATACAACGCATGTCTGCTGTTCGCAAGGTTCTCCGCAGACTATAAAACATAGTATAAGACCCAGCCCAGGTACAACTTGCAAGGAAGGAAACACGTACCCGACGGACACGCATGACCTGTTACGAACTTTTACTCTTACCATTGTTATCGCTTGACTATTCCTTCTCGTCACTTCCATTCCATCGATCATCTTGTGACTCGTTTACGGTTAGGATCCGTTTTGACCCAGGTCTCGGCCCTTATCTCGCGCCTACCCCATGATCGTACCATCGGTAGGTTTTACGACTTTTAGAATCCGCTGACGACGTCAGAGTCCCGCGTGACTCCGCGGAAACTACTAGTACTTTCGATATGACTCATAGTACGATAAGCTCACTAGGACCCGTATCCTAGGATTGCGCCATGTGTTTGGCATAACCAAACACCGTGTACATGTATATAAGTCGCACACTGCCTAGCTTGTACGGTAGTTCTGACTTCTTGTGTAAATACCACATCAGTGCTCACGAATCCGTCCTTGACTTGCCTTCGAGCTTAAGTCCCTTACTCGCCTTTGTGCCTGAGTATCGCCTTCCCTGACTAAGGTCGATAAAGCTTTCAAAGCTAGAACGACTCTTATTCATCACCGGACTGAGTCCTAACCCGACTCGCTCTACCAGAACCCCTGATAGTTGACTTGAAGTACACGTCGTACTTAACGCCCCTGTGGTGGCGTTACATTAAGTCAGAACTCTTTCATCGTGGCTTCATCCAGCCGAAGCAGAACCAAGTTTAGCCCTGAGTATATCGAACTCCTTCATAGCGACGAACTCTCAGACAAAGTCAAAGGATCGGCTGTCTGGAGAGAAAGTCAAGAGTACTCGGGATACTACATCTTCGAACCAAAAGAAAACGCCTACAAACCTATCCACTACTTGGAAGACAAACGACTTTGGGCTTTCATCGAGTATTCCAAAACTGAAGGACAGTGGTACGCGTTCAGACCTGTACCCAACGACCTAGGAGTAGGACCATTTGCGCCAAAAGGAGTAGGGATTAACACGGACCAACCAGACTCTCCCAGTATCCCAGTACCTGTAACCAATCTACCAGCGTCATCGTTCCCGATGTCACAAAGTCAAGCAAGCACCACCCTTACAGCAACAGGAGGAGGCGTCCCTGCATCAGGAGGAGGTGCGCCATCCGGAGGAGGAGTCCCCGTTTCCGGGGGAGGTCCACCGCCAGGAGGAGGAATCCCCGCTTCTGGGGGAGGTCCACCGCCTGGAGGAGGAGCCCCGGGCGGTGGCGGTGGCGGTGGCGGTGGCGGTGGCGGTGGCGGTGGCGGTGGCGGTGGCGGTGGCGGTGGCGCTGCCCCTGCTCCGATCGCGCCCGCACCAGGAGGCCATGGACGATTGGGAGGAAACCCACCCCCTCAATTTGACGGCAATAGGGAACAAAGCAAAGCGTTCCTTAGAGCCTTCACATTGTACAGAGGAATGAACCCCAACGTGGACCAGTTAGCCATCCCTTATCAGAGAGCTATGACGTTCCTCTCTTACATTAGAGGACCGTTGGTAGACGATTGGGTCGACGAACAAGCGCAGTGGCTGGAAGGACAGATTAACAATGGAGTGCTCCACCATGAAAATAACTTGTGGGACACGATTCATACGCGCTTCATCCAGGCCTACACCGACACTGCTGAACAAACTAAAGCGCGCAAAGCACTCCCAAGCCTCACAATGAAGGGAGAAGACATCGATTCGTACATCGCGCAGTTCCAGAACCTCGCCGGAAAGGCGGGGTATAATCTCGACGACCCCATCACACTTGATATGTTCCAAGACGGATTGCCGAACGCGTTAGTTATTAACGCTGTACGATTCCAACATCCTATTAACTGGGAACAGTGGAAAGACACCGCAAGGCTGCAACAAGCCGAGTACCTTGTCCTCAAGGAGCGACTTGGGAAAGGAGGGAAGCCGCGAAGAAAGGGGACTCACTCGCGAGAACAATGGGTACAAGCCCTCGGCAAAACACGAGACCCCAACGCCATGGACGTTGGACGAGCTCGAGCCAATGTCACCATCACAGACGCTGACAAGCTCCAGCTTCAAAAGGATGGCAAATGTTTTAGGTGCCGTGAGAAGGGGCATATCGCGCGTAACTGTCCACAAAAGGGCGCGCGCGCGGCTTTATCCACAACCACCTCATCGACTTCCCGCGACTACAAGTGTACCAACTCCCGCCATCTCTTCTGTCACCATACAGTCTAATCGCGTACTTTCGGTTGAAGAACAGGCGGATGCTCAGATCGCAGCGATGAAGGCACAGAGCCAGGAAGTGCGCGATCTGATGGTAGAAAAATTATTCGGAAGAGAGGATTTTCCCGACTGCTTGAACCCGGCGGCCTGGGCTAGAGCACTCAATCTTAACGTGTACCATAGCAGATATCGATCAATGAGAGTCCCCGTCTTGTTCAAATCTGCGCACGCGACGGCCGAAAGACAAGTTTTGATAGACTCAGGAGCAACAGACAATTTTATCTGTTCAGCTTTACTCAAACGACTTCAGATCTCGACACGAACTGCCGCTAATTCCATCAGAATATGGAACGTAGACGGAACTCATAACCAAGATGGCGCCATCACACAATACGCTGACCTCGTGGTGCGAACCGGGAAGGAGGAAAAGACACTTCGTTTCCTGGTGACAAATTTAGGAAAAGACGAAGTGATCCTGGGATACCCATGGTTCACAGCGTTCGAACCTAAAATTAGGTGGGGGGATGCTACGCTTGATGAAGAATGGCAACCAGTCGTCATCACTAGCTTGCACTTGTCAGACGAAGCCACGCCTATGGAAGCTTCCATTCGGGCGTTGGAGACGTATGAACTTGACGAGGAGGCATGGGAACAGTTGATGGACGAGGAGCAAGAGCCCCATATTGCGTGGCTACGAAAAACCACTACGGCATCAGAATTAGCGCAACGAGAAGCAATGAAAAAACCCCAGCGCACATTTGAAGACATGATACCCGAAGAATACCGACGACATGCCAAAGTATTCTCGGAAGAAGCCTCTAACCGCTTTCCCCCTGCGCGACCATGGGACCACGCTATCGATCTATTGCCAAACGCCCCAGCCACACTAGACTGTAAAGTCTATCCGTTAACGCAGGACGAAGGGGTAGCACTCACCGCCTTCCTTACCGAGCAACTAGAAAAAGGGTACATTCGAGCGTCGAAGTCACCCTACGCATCCTCCTTCTTCTTCATAAAAAAGAAGGACGGAAAGCTGCGGCCAGTCCAAGACTATCGACGTCTCAACGACATCACTGTACGAAACCAATACCCCCTTCCTCTAATCCCAGAACTTATTGATCGAATACGGGGAGCGCGCCTATATTCAAAATTGGATATTCGCTGGGGGTATAACAACGTTCGTATTAAAGAAGGCGACGAATGGAAGGCGGCGTTCAAAACTAATCAAGGGCTTTTCGAACCCTTAGTTATGTACTTCGGACTCACCAATTCCCCATCGACATTCCAAGCAATGATGGATGACCTCTTTCGAACTCTGGTTCAAACAGGGAGAGGTAATCGTCTATATGGACGATATCCTAATTGCTACCACCGACGACTTACCACATCATCGAGCCGTACTACACGAGGTGTTGAGGATCTGTGAAGAGCAGGACCTTTACGTCAAACCAGAGAAATGTGTATTTGAGGTGCGCCAAGTGGAATACCTGGGACTTATAATCGGACACGGAACCATTCAGATGGATCCGGTCAAAGTCCGAGGTATCCAAGAATGGCAACCGCCGAAGAATCTCAAGGAAGTACGAGCCTTTTTGGGCTTTTGTAATTTCTACCGAAGATTCATCCGAGGATTCTCCACAAAGGCACGGCCACTTCATGATCTAACAAAAAAGGAAATGGGGTGGCAATGGGGACAAAAACAACAAGACGCATTCGACGCCATCAAGCAATGTATCGGTGATGAACCGGTGCTTCTTTTTCCCGACTTGGAAAAGCCGTTCGAACTAGAAGTAGACGCATCAAATGTCGCGATAGGGGCCGTACTAAATCAAATAGGCCCGGACAAAAAACTACACCCGGTAGCGTTTCACTCTGAATCGCTAAGCCAAGCGGAGCGCAATTACGACATCTATGACCGAGAACTGCTGGCAATAGTGAAGGCGTTACGGGCTTGGAGAACGTACTTGGCGGGATCCCCTCACAAAATCATCATTCACACCGACCACGCCAATCTCCAATACTGGAAGGAGCCAAGGAAGATCAGTAGACGAGTCGCGCGCGAATTCCTGGAGTTATCAGAATATGATTTTATTTTAAAACATATCCCAGGATGCCGCAATAGGTCGTGCGGACGCCTTATCCCGACGGCCTGATCATGGAACAGGGGAAGGAGATAATAACGATATTATTGTCCTTCCCGCTGACCGGTTCGCATGCGCAGTAGAGGTGTCTATGCACGATATGGACATCTGGACTCAAATCTCACAAAACCTCGACGAGAAAGACGTTCTACGTTGGGTAGAACCGTACAATTTGAAGAAGTTGAATGGCTTATGGTGGAAAGGAGAGGCCCTTGTCGTTGTCGGGGACAACGACCTTAAGCGGGGGGTAATCACCTTTTTCCACGACACTCCTAGCATGGGACATCCGGGAATTGCCAACACTTATGAACTATTACGGCGAGACTACTGGTGGCCCAGCATGCGGAAAGATGTAGAGGAGTACGTCAAAGGATGCGCAACGTGTCAAGCCAACAAAATAAATCCTCATCGACAAAAGCCGCATTTATTCCCTATAACCACAGACCCAGATGCGGAACCCTTTGAAGTCGTCTCTATGGACTTTATCACAAAACTACCCCCGTCAAAGGGGTACGACTCCATCCTTACCATCACCGACCATGATTGTTCAAAGGCAGCGATCTTTATACCCTGCAACGAGTCGATATCTGCGGAAGGAGTGGCGCAGCTATACCTCCAACATGTCTATCCCCACTATGGCATCCCGCGGAAGCTCATCACGGACCGGGATCCTCGGTTCACGTCAGCCTTTATGAAGGGACTGTGTGCGACCCTGGGTATCCGTCAAAATATTTCATCGGCCTATCACCCTCAAACGGATGGCCAGTCAGAACGAACAAACCAATGGCTCGAACAGTATCTTCGCCACTGGAGCAACGTACAACAAGACAATTGGGCGGAGGCATTGCCCGTGGCACAATTCGCTCATAATTCATGGCCAAACGCGACTACGAAGCACTCTCCGTTTTCCCTCATCATGGGTTGGGAACCGCGAACGACGTGGACCCCAAAACCCACGACATCCCCATCAGTAGATCAACGTCTGGAAGAAATGGTCATCAGACGGCAGCACGCGCAAGATTGTATCAAACACGCGCAACAACTGATGGCGAATAGAGGAAGAACCCGCTTTATCCCCTATCAAGAAGGCGCTCAAGTATGGCTAGAAGGGACGAATCTTCGGACCTTTTACCCTACCGCAAAGTTAGCACCAAAAAGATATGGTCCATTCCGAATCAAGAAGGCCTTATCAGAAGTTTCCTATGAGCTGGAGTTGCCGAAGGCTTGGAAGATTCACCCCGTGTTTCACGCAAACCTTCTTACGCCATATAAGGAGACGGAACTACATGGGGAAAACTTCGCGCGGCCTCCACCTGACCTTATCGAAGGAGAAGAGGAATTCGAAGGTAGAGCGCATCCTACAATCAAGGTTGTATGGCCGAGGGCGCAAACTTCAATTCCTAGTTCAGTGGAAGGGTTTTCCCATAAGTGACAGTTCGTGGGAACCCTTGGAAAATGTACGACACTCAGCTGACCTTATCGCCGACTTCTATCGGCAACATCCTACCGCCGAAGGGGCTGGACGAAAGATATAAACAGGGAGACCACCAACCAAGATACGCATCATGGCCTCACCCTCTATCATGTCTACTCCCATTGTCTCCATTGTCCCTCACCGCCGACCCTCTGAGATCATCCTCGAAAACCTCACTGTGCCCTCACAAGAGAAGGGACTACCAACTTTATCACGCACACCGGCTACCCCGTACTCCATCATTGACGACAAATCCCCTATCCCGTTACTAAAGCTAGCCGCTGAGGCACTTGGAGTTGAAGCATCTGCACCATCCTCTCCACAATCGCCACCTCCACTTGAACCCACCCCCGTAGTTCCATCTCGAGCTATTCCCCAGGAGCCGTTCCCTGCGGGACTAGACCACACATTCACGCCCCCTGTCACTGTCACAAAAGCTACCCCTGACCCTATGAGAGCCTTGCTAGACGACGAAGATGAAGAAGAGGACCCTGAGTATCCCGGAATACCATTTTTCCCTAACGACCTTACGCAACCGACCTTCTTTCCCCTTATGATTGGAGAAGAAGGGCGAAAGGAGGTCGCCAAGTATATCTATTACCGGAAACACTATCAGGAGTGTGTAGGGACTATGGGAAAGGGGCAACCCAGCTACGTTACACAGGTCTTCCTACGAACCGTCTATTCTGACCAACTACCACAAACGGTGACGGAAAACCAAATCGATCTATTCCACCCCCACGACCCCCGCAGCCTTATTCTTGATGAAGTTCTCAGTGAACTTCATGACCCAAGGCTACACGCTGACGTCTCACGACTACGGGATTGCCTGACACGAAGAGACGCCATTAGTACGCGCCGCGCTGACCTGAGAAGGTTGGAAGCGGAGGCGACCCGTGACCAGTTTCACCTGGACATGGAGTTCGCAAGTGTACGAAAGCGGCTTCAGTATGCGCGGGCAATCCCTCTCATTTCGGACAAATACGCCGAACTCACAGCAAAACCTATTCGACCCCGACACACTGCGGACTCAATGCCCCTTCCACCAAGAGTGGGAGGGCCATGTGAGATGCCGCGACTACAGGGAGAGGGCAAGAGCAAGAAGCGGGCTAAGAAGTGTTTTATGTGCAAGTCAACTGACCACCTAATCGCGGAATGCCCTAATAGGAGGGTAATGTACGCGTGCGCTTACTGTGGCAGCGACAACCACGGCATCCAGTCATGCCTTATCCGACGGGTGTCGGCCATGGCACCCCGTCATGAGGAACCTTCCCACCGACCCCGCTGGTGTGGGAAGTGTCTTCGCTTCGATGCCCAGCATGACGAAATCGACTGTCCCATGTATGAACTATGCCGAAAATGTGGAGAACGAGGACGCCACCTATTCTTACGCCGACACACGTGTCCTGTTCCTCGCAGTCCTACTCCCACTAACGACGTTGACGCTGACGTCTATGACTACGTCGGAAGTGACTAGTCAAAGTTGTGGCAACTTTGATTCTAACGGGGGGGTAATGTTACGAACTTTTACTCTTACCATTGTTCATCGCTTGACTATTCCTTCCCGTCACTTCCATTCCATCGATCATCTTGTGACTCGTTTACGGTTAGGATCCGTTTTGATTCAGGTCTCGGCCCTTATCTCGCGCCTACCCCATGATCGTACCATCGGTAGGTTTTACGACTTTTAGAATCCGCTGACGACGTCAGAGTCCCGCGTGACTCCGCGGAAACTACTAGTACTTTCGATATGACTCATAGTACGATAAGCTCACTAGGACCCGTATCCTAGGATTGCGCCATGTGTTTGGCATAACCAAACACCGTGTACATGTATATAAGTCGCACACTGCCTAGCTTGTACGGTAGTTCTGACTTCTTGTGTAAATACCACATCAGTGCTCACGAATCCGTCCTTGACTTGCCTTCGTGCTTAAGTCCCTTGCTCGCCTTTGTGCCTGAGCCTCGCCTTCCCTGACTAAGGTCGATAAAGCTTTCAAAGCTAGAACGACTCTTATTCATCACCGGACTGAGTCCTAACCCGACTCGCTCTACCAGAACCCCTGATAGTTGACTTGAAGTACACGTCGTACTTAACGCCCCTGTGGTGGCGTTACATGACCGCACTTTAGTTGTCTTTCGCAAGCCTCGTCGCAGGGCAAGCGAGAACATATCTGTCAATCACAAGTTGGTCTCAAGTGAGGAAATCCCGATCCTTCTATGAGAGCTTACCGAACCGCATACCACTGGACATGAGTGGTGGGGACAGCGCCATTCACATGGCTCCATACACGGTGGGCAAGGCTCCCAGCATTCCTTTTGGCATTTCTGGTGACCACACCGCTGCCTGCACGATTGGGAACATTTCGGATTGCACGAGTGATCCGAGGAACAAGCGAGGCCACACAAGTGTTGGCACTTGAGCGTTCGTTCGCAGGCATGACTCTTGTGATGTGTGCGAACAGGAGGAAGGGAGCGCGCACCAGGGGCTGCATTATCACGCGTAACCTTCTGACACTCGTGGCATCGAGATTTACACGTCCGGCCGCAGCATGTGGTGTGACCTCCGCAAACTTCCTTGCATTCGAAGTCAGTGGGGTCTCCGCTACAAGCCATGGTGCCACTGTGTTCGCAGCCTGGTAGACGCTTCGACACTCGGGCGACGCATTTGACCGTCTCTAAATTCTCGAGTTTATGACTAGGGTGTACGTCAAATGGGACCTAGAAGGGCAAATTCGGAGGGCACTTACCAAGGAATGGATTTCGCGATGTGTCCACACGGAAGCTTAACGCTATACACGGGGAACATGCAGTCTCCGCAATCGTCAGAGCATAGCTTCGGGCACGGATGCGCCCTAGGACAGGTAACCCTGACACAGGGCTGATTACATTTCATCCTTCTATGATTATCTTGGTCGGTGTGACACTGAAACACTTTGATTAGTGAACGCATAACATGAATGGGAAATAATATACCATCGAGGGACATACGTGTCCGCATGACAGACGATATTCGCAAGGTCGGAGACAGCCACCTTCTGGAGCATGCATAGGTAAGTGCCCCGGCTCAGAGATCAGATGTCTTGTGTTGGGGTGACGTGGGCAAATGATTGGGAAGGCGTAACCAAGCTGATCTTCTTTCTCCATCTCGTCCAAGACCGTCCTCCATGTCTCGTTCTTCCTGAGGTTCGAAGCATTCCCAAGGATGTAAAGCCCGTGCTTCGCTCGGGATAAAGCAACGTTTATCCTATTGGGGCTCTGGAGAGATCCATAGACCATCAGCTTTGAATTAGTGAAGTAATCAAGCCGCGTACTTTCAAAAAGCCAATCGAGGCATTGCCTTCCTCAAACGTGCCGGAATTTCTGACCAGCGAAATGATCACGATCTTTGCCTCCTGGCCTTGGAATGTGTCTACCGTTCCGATCCGGATCTTTAAACATGATAAGAACCGCGAATCGTCAGAAGTCCATGGTGGTACCCACGTGTCGAGCGACTTGAACTTGAGCAAATCCTATATCATCGTCACCTGCGAGTCCCGTACGCTCCAACTGCTCTTCATCGCGTTCATCCACACTAACCGCAATCTTGAGATCCTTCAGAGCCGCGCGGACTTTTTGCAGTTGGCCTAGGTAAGCACAGAGCACGGCGATGTCTCCAGCACCATCGTAGGGACCCTGCTTAAGAAAGTATAGTACAAGGTCACGTATCATGGCAACCTTATCAAACGGATACGTTTGAGGGCCGAGGTGTATCGGTGTAGTTTAATACGCTGACGTACCTCGAACATGTTGTGTTTCGACACCGAGTCAACTTCAGAGTTCTCCGGGTTGTTATGTGAAAAGAAGAAGACGTTCTTCTGCATGCCTTGCACGGCGGGATAACTTCGGACAACTTCGTTGTCCTCGAGTTTGGGGTATAGAATTGTCCTGCATGAGCACGTAAGATCGCGACTCTATCTGTCTACGAGAGGGGAACGCGTACCGTACGAAGTGGGAGATGCTGGGTCGCATTCTCCGCTGCACATTAATTTGCGACATACTCATTCCCCCATCGGAAAGTCGCTCCATGAGTGATCTATCGAACTTGAAGAGCTCCCGCCCGGATGTGCTTTCCATAGATAAAGCTTTCGGTGTACATTAGCTTTACGCGATGAGGAACGTTAGTGACGCACCAAAAGTGGCTAAATTTGGGCGTAATTGTTTGGGGTCCCCTATACAGATAAGGTGCTCGACTAATTTTTAGGACGACTTGATCAGTATAAATACATGGGGCATACGTGCTTCAGGAAAATACCTGAGGGAACAAGAGAGGCCAGAATGTGCGCTTCGAGAACTTGACCGGCTTCCTCAACCATAAGAACCTTCGGCCCGACGCTCTACGTTGTCTCGTTAACTTCGAACATGGTGTGCAATCACTCCGGACGAACCGTGAGCAGAGAGACAAGCTTGGCGGCGCCTATCATTCGGACGTTATCAGATCGTCACATCCTCCGTTGTCAGTGAATACGCACCAGTTGTAGTGCAGGCAATCAGGTCAGTACGGCTGAGTAGTCTGCGTCGAGCCTACCGACGATCTCAATACAGTTAGCAGCACGGGTCACCAAATCAGCTTACTTCATCCTGTATGTCCTCGTAGACTTTGCAAGCGGCCTTGTATTGTTCTCTTAGCTGGTCGAACTCGGCTAGGTGCGAGTCGTAAGCTATCTTCCGCATGTCGTCCTCCCAGGACTCGGCAAGGCGCGCTCGTTCGGGAAGTGACATCGACCAGACGTTATAGACACCTGTCAGTTGTTCAAGGGAGCGATTCCTAGAGGGGACGGGTGGAATCTGGCCCTCGAAACCTAGTTCGTTGAAGAAGGGCTACTCGTGGGTCCGACTGGGTTCCCTTCTTGCCCGCGGCTTTCTTTGAGGAAGGTGGGCGAGGCTGGATGAATTCAATATCTCGACCGCTCTTCCAAAATCCATAAACACCTAATTTTCGGCGTCCTGGGAGGCCTTCTTTCCCTTCGAGACTTGCTTCCATTCACCCATTCTCTACTTCGTCCTCCCTGGTGCGGCGCAAGACCTCCGCAATCCAAAACGGAGGCCCTCTGAAGGAGTCAGCATGCTGAGGATAATGAAAGTCGAGAAATTTCTCGGCATCTTCCCAAGTTAGACCGGGAAGCTGTATCCGATTCATGATGCGCGTCATCTGCTCTTCTACTCCCTTCATAGCAGCATATTCGCGTCTTATGGGTCGATCTAGGTCCCCACGTCCTGATAGTTGTTCCAGCTTGTAAAGGCTGTACTGCTCAATGCGTTCGTCGGTCGTTCTGGACCCGAGACGTACGACATTTGTCGTAATTTTGGCGTCGAGAACAGACCGTGAGCATGTGATCAAGCGCGTGGTTTGTGAATGCAATGAGGACTGAAATCACGTGAGTGCGAGTATCGCATAGACGGCTCCGCTCACCTATTGGTTTGATTTTACTAGAGAAGAGAACTCGAAGGATCTCCTTTCCCGTGAAACTCTGAGACCTACATCAGAACGAACGAAATGACCATTCTCGTGTCGAAGTTTTCCCTACCTTTCCCGTTCCGGGAGGGCTAACGACCCGGTTATCAGAGGTGGTTTTTGCAGGGAGACCGAGAACGTACCCTTGAATCAAAGAGATTTCCCTCGTGAGAGTACCGATGACGGCATCAACCTGGGATGGATCCAATTCGCTCGAACGTGTCAGTTGTTGATGCGCGATTGCTACAGACGTCGGATTATTTTACGTCAACACTTGAAATGGTTTTCCCCCCGGTCGAGCCAAGCATTGGAGATTATACTTGAACAGCGGAACGCGCGTGTATCGCGGAGGTCCAACTGGCTTTAAGGAAAGATTTCCAGAGTGCGATATGATATCAGAGAACGGGGCAGAAGTGGGTTCGACGTCCTTGAGAGTCCGAAGGAATGGGTGAAGAGCCTCAAACATGATTTTGTTGTCTATCAGGACAGCGAACGTTGAGTTGTCGACAGAAATCGGCTGACGACGCAAAGCCATGAGTTCGATTTCGGCATCAAAAAACGAAATTCGAAGCTGGATTGAATCTTCATCGGCCTTGGCGGATTCCGCAATGTCCGCACCGTTAGTGATGATAGTTCCGAGGAATACCTGGAATCGGCCAGGTGAAATAA
The DNA here is from genome assembly GCA_025769895.1 of Lactarius psammicola. Lineage (NCBI taxonomy): Eukaryota > Fungi > Basidiomycota > Agaricomycetes > Russulales > Russulaceae > Lactarius > Lactarius psammicola. Next base: position 15,155 of record WTXK01000683.1, read on the forward strand.
GAGCAAGAGCGATCAGACTTCCTTGCTGCAAGCGCTTAGAGTGTTCCCAATATTCGGCCCTCTTTTTTCCATTTGGATCCCGTGCAGTGCCAGGAGGAGAGTCAAGGATAAGGCCTACGGTGAAATTACGGCGTTCGGCCTTCAAAGGCGCAAAACGAGCGCCAGTGTAGAGTTGGAAGAATACTGAATTGACGCCAGAGGTCTTATATGCGCCGCCTCCCGACGACAGCAACTTTTCTAGTACCGTGGGTGGCCTCCGAGTCTTGGGACCTGGTCTGGAGGTCCAGATAATGTCGAGGTCCCTCCTAATTTCCCCAACCGATTGCCGAATAGAAGCACTTCGAACCAACATAATCAGCATAAAGCGATGAAAGACGAAAAAACGGAAACGGTTGCGCACATTAGCTCTTCCCTCAATAATCGGAACTGTATGTCGAGATGCCGTTCCATCGAATTTTCGGGTAAATGATGTGGCGCCGAAGGAAGGAAGACAGGGAAGATAAGGTGGTAAGGGACATAGAAGTTCGTCGTTCGTTGGCGCGATGCGAATATCGCGGATGTCAGTGAAATCATTATCGTGGCGAGGTTCCCCTCCGCCTCGCAAAGTACCGGGAGGGTCATAAGCTTGTTCCAGTCGGGATGTAAGCGCCTCCTCCATCTGACCTGCAGTGAATCTTCCGCATGCGGGACGCGTCTCCGCATCTTTTCTGTGTCTCCGTATTCTCTATCCACGATCAGTCTAAGTCGGATGATGTCCCTCTCAAGTTCTCCCAACGTTAGCTTCCGGATCTCCGGGCTTGACGAGGTGATGGGGTCCTTCGAACATCGGAGGCGATCCCTTCACAGCTGCAGTCCAGATATCGAACCACGAATTGAGATCTTCGACCAAATCATGTAATTCGGGATGATTTTTTATGGCGCTTTTGACACGTGCGAAATATCTGTCCAGAACAGTTGAGCGCGGACACTAGAGTAAGGACTGGGCGCCAGTAACTTACTGCGATAGAACAGTTGAAAGCGTCCCGAAGACCTCCACGCCACTTAGTGTATTTTGCCCGCGACTTAGGCAAGCCTGGCGAGCGGTCTATCCAGGTCCGGGCGTCTATCATCTCCTGCATACATCCGCGGGTAGTCGAATGAAAGTCGTCATAGTTTTGGTCGAACAGAGCATATATCATGCTGAAACGGTATGTCAGGGACTAAGTCTGGTGTGAACACATGATACGATTCACTTTGTATTCTGATGCATCGTTGTCTTTAGTACCAGGTCTGATGACAAGAACTATGACGTGTAGACAAGAATATAGTCAAGATGGAATTATAAAATTCCATATTCGCCTAAGACGAACCTCGATAATAGGGGAAATACCCCTTCTGGTACGAGAGGGTCGATGATCCAGCGCCAACATTGACAGCGACCGGCGAAAATCTCAACACGTCACCGATGCGTAGCAATGCGTTACCCTATGCACGATGTTACTGCCGAAACTATTGATGCTCGAAGAGAATTGGACGTACGCGGACAATGGTGTCAAGGAATGCCTATCGCAGGAGTGTATGAGATAGGTCACTTAGATGCGCCACAACAAATCGACTGACCTGAGCCCGACTAGAGTTCTATGATATGTATGATATGTGAATGATGGAGAAGTCTCAGAGTCTGATTAAAGTCACACTTACCCATGATCTGTTTCGAGAATTGACACTCGCAAAAATCCGAGAAAAACCCTCGACATTGTTCGCGTCGAGGAACACGAAGTTGTTGACAAGGTATGGCTTGAGGTGGTTATGTGCTTCGTTTGGACGAAGAGCGTATCGCGAGTCCATGACAGAGCCATTGTTCATGGCCAATCCTTCCAGAGAGAAAAAGTCTATCGATTGATCTTCGGTGTATACCGAGGAGGTCTCCAACACCTGGGATTTTGCTTCATGCTTGAATATGCAGTCGAACGAGCGGTCGCAAGCACCAGTCGACCAATAAAAAGAGCAGATTCCTCTGGGAACTCCAGTTCGGTCGATAGGCGGGGTGCCACCACGTCCACGGCCATCGGCGCCTCCCCGACCTCCTCGACCACCACGATTCCCACGGCCTTGAGGGCCTCCGCCTCCACGTCCGCGGCGACCACCAGAACTATTTGCTGACATTCAGAAGAGTAAAGGAGTTCAGAATAAAGGTGAGATGGGCTAGATGATGAATGGGTAGGTTGAAGATAGAGGTAAAGAGTCAAGCAACAAGCCAGGCCCCTGTGTGTGCCAGTGGCGACCCCAGAACCCAGTCCACGCGGCTTCAGCGCGGAGCTGTCCTTGGGTTCGCCATTGGCCCGCCCCACGCGGCAAATGTCGCCTCTTTTCGATAGAGAACCCTGCTGTGATACAGGAAATGGGGTGCTTGGTCACGGGATGCCATCATGTCTGAGAATGGTTGGATACCGAATAGTACGGTGACCAGTACACGCACCCCCAACAAAATATGCTCTTCCAGAAGCCTATCCACCCCTGACAACAAGACACAGAACAAAAGATCCCTGATGTCCTTTCAATTCTTGTCTAGGAACGGTGGCAGAACGGTAGCAGTACAGGTGGGGCTCGGCCAGCAGGAGACATTCCGATGTGATTTCAACTTATCGATAAAAACGTCACTCGTCGTAAAATCACCAGGAAGAATACTCTCTGTACACACCGCCGCATGATACATCCCCCGGGGTCACATTCCAGAAACCATGACCGTCCACGACCTCAAACACTTGAAGACGGAGTAAGCTATCGCTCTCGACGCACATGTCGAGCTGCACAGTCACCATAAACCTGTTCGGTCTTGATCGAAGCATTCTTCGAGAGGTAGGTAGTAGACAATGCTGGGGCATCAGCATAGTTCGCGTAAATTGAAACATTGGTCCATTGCCTAGTAAGTCGAGTACCATGAGCACCAACCAACCAAGGCTTGTGATCATTGGACTAACCTCTATCTGATTGTTGTCCGCAAGCGCAAGGACTATAAGATATCATCCCAGTGATACCCAAAAATTACTGCTGCGTTAACACAAGCGAATTCGAAATCCATTATTGGAAGAAATTCTGGTGCGTGTGGGATCTCCTTCTATTTCTTGTTCTGTTGATGTGTTGTTGGAACAGCCTTCTGGACGGACAATTTGGAATGACAAAAACAGGGACAGATATAGTGACTCGGAGTTCAAGTTGAACATGTTATGTAATATATGCTTTTCAAGCCCGCGATCAAGCAGATCAAGCCCGCAATTTTTATTTTTTATTCTATTTATATTGATGTACACGACGCTGGGACCGAGTGAGACTCTTATGGGATTGCAACGATAACGGCTGATTGATGGGGCTTCTCCAGTTACAAGCAAATAACTCATCGCAGATAAAGGCAACGCCTGGGAGTCACGGAATTGTGGCACTACTACGCGACAGGATTCCATTCCTAACGCCTGAAGGTCACAATGGAGTCCAGAAGAAAGGTACGGTCGAACAATTGTGATCAGAAGCCTGCAATATCTGATGACACCATTCCAGGCGATGAAGCGATGAAGCCTCACCCTCAGAGGACGAATAACCGCGATCACAGACGCATCACCACACGCATACGCATAACGACTCAGGAACGCACCGTTGACCTTCTTGATCACCTCGAACATCGACTCGACGTAGTTGTGGTCCAGGAACCATGTCTTGGCGTCCCTGTCGTCTTTCTCGAACGGCACGCCGAACGAGTTGGCGACGTTGATCGACCGCCCGTTGTCCTGCCCGAGCAGCATGCCGACGACGCGTTTCGATGAGCCGCGTGCGTGGTAGTCCGTCGCGGAGAGCAAGATGAGCAGGTGCACGACTAGTTATATTCGGGGAGGCACATCGTAGCTCTAATTGTCGGCTCGCACACTCGATGGAGAGGATCAGTAGGCGGGGCGCAGCGTTGGACGTGGTGGCGAGCACTGTTAGCTGTTGTGAGTCGTTAGCGGGGGTGGTGGCCGGCCCGACGTTTTTTTGTTAGAGATGTTCGGGCTCTCCTTCTCTGTTGTAGTTGCGACAATTTGGGACGAAAGGAAAGAGATGGAGAGGATGGAAGGCGCGCACAACGCACAAGATACGCGCGTCGTGAGTGTATTTTGTAAGCACTGTCACGGGGATTTGCAGGCGGGAGCTGTCTCGGTCTCTAAAAAGTGCTAACTCATAAATTGCTCCAGCGCGTTCTACAAATCCCGTTTAACTCTTGCTATGTACTAAGGCAACCCTCTCGAAGCATATTCTAAACGTATACTTATCGTGCCGATATCTAGTCGTAGACACCACGGCTTTCTCTTCATGTGCCTCCTCACCGCCAGGGGGAGTCCTGTGCCCCCTGCTGGCGAGCTATGTCTACAAACTCCTGCGCGCGCGTATTTGAATCGTGCAGTCGATGGCTGGAGCCTCCAATTGGGGCCCTGCACTCTGGACAGTGCGCCGTTTGCATTGCACCTCCACACTGTAAAGTTACGATTAGCTGTCTGGATTTTGGGGAATCGAAGCAGTTTACGGACTCTATCGATTACAAACGTATGTCCGTTCTGGCAGTTGTAGAAGTGTCCACTATGCGCTGCAAGCAATGTCATTGTCATTGATACTCCTTCCTATTGAGAATTGAAAACTTACCGAAACCGAATGATTTCACGATGTCTTCCTTTTCTTTCAAAGACAAGGGCTCATATCCTCTCTCCGTGTGGAGATGTGTAGCCAGTGCGTTGTACTCCTTCACGAATCTGTCTCCCTTTTCACGACAGTTTTGCGTAAACCACACTCTCTCGGATCTAAGCTCAACTATATTTGTACTCGGGCGGCTGAGAAGGTATGTCATCTCAAGTCTTTTTATCTCGAGACCAGCGGTGTTCGCCTCTAGTTGTGCCATTGTGCTTAATTCGTTTCGGACGATCACTATTGAGGAGTCCTTGTCGGGATGCGAGCGTGCGTTCCGCCAGAATTTCGAAGCGGAACAACTCCAGTTTTCCCCGAAGGATATTCACCCCGGCCTGAGCCGCCAAACGAGATGCTGATGACTTCTCCACGATCTTGAGGGCCTTCTCCGCGTCATGGAATGCAGGACTCGTAGACGAACGACACGAAGGACCGCCATAAGAGTTCATGGCGGAGAACGATTTCGTCCCTGGAGGACACATTAAGACCTTCGATACGGCTCTGCGCGATTTCCGCCAACGTGTACCGCAATTCGAGAGACAGGAAGAAGGCTTCAACTTGAAAACGAGTATCGGCATTGTGCGGGGGCTGGCCAATCTTCTTGTTCACTTCCGACATCGCTACGGGCTCAGGTGTGTCAGTAGCCCGCTCTGGATCGTTAGCTATCGCGGAAAGTTCGAGGCGGTAGAGTGTCGCGAGTGCCGCGCCATACGCCTGCACATGGGGTCCGCGCGTCCGTGCGACTTCGGCAACCCTCTTGTACAGCTCGAGGAGATCACGGACGACTTTGCTCCATGCTCTTCCCTCCTTTCCAGAAAACCCATGGATACCCGCCATGCTCGCCTGGGAGATTTCCCCATGTGGAAGCGGCTCAGACTCCGGGCCAAATCGAGTCCTGCGATGCGCAGAGAGCGTGTCGAAGTCACCTGCCGCCGAGGACGGCGGATTGAAGGCGATTGACTTGGCTTCGCCCTTCACGTTGTCGAGTCTTCCCGAAAATTGTTCGATTTCTAGGCCGACTTTCTCTATTGCGGACGACATTGTGCTCGCAACATTCTGTTCTAGGATGTCGAGGTTTGCTCTCTTTGTAACGCGGCCATATCGGAGGGCGGTGATGGGTCCACGGCAGGCGGGGCAAGAAGGGGGCGTTTGGAAGTTCACCGGTGGTGCCTTCGTGGCAGTGAAAACGCCCATGGGATCCGACTCGTAGTAGTCCGACATGTTACAATGGCCGTCCAGCGTTTCGACAGTGAAAATGTGTCCGCATTCCAACTTGATCAGGCGCTCTGAGATATCGTCCGAGCTAAGATCGATCTCGTCCAGACGCCTCTGCATGATGAAATCTACGATGTCGGCTTTGCGCTCGTCCGGGAGGCATACAACGCATGTCTGCTGTTCGCAAGGTTCTCCGCAGACTATAAAACATACTATAAGACCCAGCCCAGGCACTCGTCGCAAGAAAGGAACACGCTTACTCGACGGACACGCATGACCGCACTTTAGTTGGTCTTTCGCAAATCTTGTCGCAGGGCAAGCGAGAACATATCTGTCATCACAAGTTAGTCTCAAGTGAGGAAATCCCGATCCTTCTATGAGAGCTTACCGAACCGCATACCACTGGACCTGAATGGTGAGGACAGCGCCATTCACATGGCTCCATACACGGCGGGCAAGGCTCCCAGCATTCCTTTTGGCATTTCTGGTGGCCACACCGCTGCCTGCACGATTGGGAACATTTCGAATTGCACGAGTGATCCGCAGGAACAAGCGAGGCCACACAATGTTGGCACTTGAGCGTTCGTTCGCAGGCATGACTCTTGTGAGTGTGCGAACAGGAGGAAGGGAGCGCGCACCAGGGGCTGCACTATCACGCGTAAACATTCTGACACTCGTGGATCGAGATTTACACGTCCGGCCGCAGCATGTGTGTGTGACCTCCGCAAACTTCCTTGCATTCGAAGTTAGTGGGGTCTCCGCTACAAGCCATGGTGCCACTGTGTTCGCAGCCTGGTAGACGCTTCGACACTCGGGCGACGCATTTGACCGTCTCAAATTCTCGAGTTTATGACTGGAGTTACGTCAAATGGACCTAGAAGGGCAAATTCGGAGGGCACTTGCCAAGGAATGGATTTCGCAATGTGTCCACACGGAAGCTTAACGCCGTACACGGGGAACATGCAGTCTCCGCAATCAGAGCATAGCTTCGGGCAGGATGAGCCCTAGGACAGGTAACCCTGACACAGGGCTGGTTACATTTCATCTTCTATGATTATCTTGGTCGGTGTGACACTGAAACACTTTGATTAGTGAACGCATAACATGAATGGGAAATTATACCATCGATGGACATACGTGTCCGCATGACAGACGATATTCGCAAGGTCGGAGACAGCCACCTTCTGGAGCATGCATAGGTAAGTGCCCGGCTCAGAGATCAGATGTCTTGTGTTGGGGTGACGTGGCAAATGATTGGGAAGGCGTAACCAAGCTGATCTTCTTTCTCCATCTCGTCCAAGACCGTCTCCATGTCTCGTTCTTCCTGAGGTTCGAAGCATTCCCAAGGATGTAAAGCCCGTGCTTGGCTCTGGATAAAGCAACGTTTATCCTATTGGGGCTCTGGAGAGATCCATAGACCATCAGCTTTGAATTAGCCAAGTTATCAAGCCGCGTACTTTTCAAAAAGCCAATCGAGGCATTGCCTTCCTCGAAACGTGCCAGAATTTCTGACCAACGAAATGATCACGATCTTGGCCTCCTGGCCTTGGAATGTGTCTACCGTTCCGATCCGGATCTTTAACATGATAAGAACCGCGAATCGTCAGAAGTCCATGGTGGTACCCACGTGTCGAGCGAAACTTGAACTTGAGCAAATCCTATCATCGTCAACCTGCGAGTCCGCGTACGCT
>WTXK01000684.1:0-22677 GCA_025769895.1 Lactarius psammicola
GGTTATAGACGGGCAGCAGGGCCCATAACCTATTAAAACTAAACCAAGTAATACCTTAGGTCCTCGTAGTGTAGAAGGAACTAAGGTTATATTCACCTAAACCAAGTAATACTACAATATGTCAATGGCGGGCGGTAGGTAATAGGTGTGCTAAGAACTTACCCTTAGGTCCTCGTAGTGTAGAAGGAACTAAGGGTTAGAACATACGAATACTGAAACGCGTATAAGCTACCATCACGTGAGATGTGGACCAAGGTGGCGTGACCACTAGGCTTCAACACTCAGCCCTGTGGGTAGGATAGCAGGCCATCATTGGAATCGGCAATGTAGGAGGTGGGAACTACAGGAATTTTGGATAGAAGAGGCCAGGCGGAGGTATGGGAGGCATACCTTGCTCTTCCTTCTCCTACTACAGCCACAGGCAAGGGAAGCTTTGACTCAGCGATGGTCGCCATCTCTCTGGAGGCTAGCATGGGCCATGCAAACAAGTCACATGCCTGGGCTGCTCTCAGACTTCCTTTTTCAGTAACCACCACCTACTGCACCACTTGCTGTGACTCAGAGGTAGAGGATACTAGAATACGCTACATAGTAGAAAGGAAACACACACGCACTCCATCCCCTCTCCCCACCGAAAGATAGTCGGGTTGAAAAAGCCAAAGATACATAAAATACAAACTAATGCAAGGAATGTCCTCCAAAGGTGTGTTGTCACTGGGCGCCACTGGGCGCACTCCACCTGTGAACACCAGAAACACTAGATCCACCACAAAGGCAACCACACAGTATGAAGCCTCCCCCCTCCATGAAAAAGACCCAGCACAGAAAAAGCAAAAGTCCACAGAGGCAGGAAAGGAGGCCCACAAAATGCTGACTAATGAGGGATACCTCGGTGGCGAGGACCTGCTGTCTCACCCCACTCTCCTCCAGCACTCATGCTCATCATAAAGAAATACAGTGCATCAGCCCTGTCGGGCCTCATAAAAACCCTACAAGCTCTAGTGGTACTACTGCAGGAATCCAAAGGTGTGACTGCTCAATATGCACCTGTGGTAGAGGCGCTTTTGCACAACCTGGGAGAGTACATTGAGAGATCATTACACAAAGAGATGGATAAGATGAGCAACATCATAAAAGGTTCCATAGCTGACCAGTGCAAGGCTTTGAACCCCTCCAAGCTATGGACAACATTGGTAGCTACCCTCAAGAAAGTAGCAGCCGATCTGAGCAAAAGCATCAATGAGGCAACCATGGCAACAACAAAGATCTCAGACACGCCGCCCACTCTTACAAAGAGGCGCTCCTTAGTACGAAAGCCCAGAATGCCCAGGCCATCCCCAACAGGGCTCACACGGGCCCCCACACTCTGACCCCAGCCTGCTACTTGGCATTGACAAAAAGGCAAGGCAGGTACTGTTCAACTACACAACAGAAGGTGAAAACTACCTGAAACATTTATGAACTAAAGGAGAAGGCAACAGTCGCCCTGGCAAAAATCTCACCCCTGCCACTGGAGGGGACGGAAATACAAGAGGCAATAAGACTGAAAAACAGGAGCACCATCCTCCAGTTCGCAACCAAGGAAGCGGCCAACTGGATCAGAGTCCCAATAAACGAAGCCACTTTCACAAGGATCTTCGACCCAGACGTGTGCATCAGAGACCGGATCCACCCAATAATGGTACCAAGAATCCCACTCACTTTCAACCCCAACTCCCTGGAGCACCTCCGGGAAATTGAAGAGGTAAATAGGATGCCCACAATGTCAATCAAGAAGGCCAGATGGATCAAGCCCGATAACAGGTGCTCCCCAGGCCAGAGCTGCGCACATGCGATCTTCATGATCAAAACAGCCCCAGAAGCTAACAAACTTCTTAAGGACAACCTATATGTTTGCAATACCCAAGTCTTCCCCAGCAAGCTAAAGTATAAACCCAAACAATGCATGAAGTGCAGAAAATGGGGTCACTTCGCCATAAGCTGCTGGGCGCCCTTGGACACCTGTGGTTTGCAACACAAAACTAGGGAATGCAAAGTAGAAGACAAAAGATATTGTGTGTCGTGCAAAACAGACACTCACACCAGCTTGGATCGCAATTGCCTGGAGTTTATCAGGAAATGCGAGGACTATAATGGGTTCCACCCTGAGAACAATCTGCTTTATTTCCCAACCAACAAAGAATGGACGCTGACTACTTGTCTCAACAGAATCCCTTTCGAGGACAAATTCCCTGAATGATACACTGTGGGCAGCCTACCACCACCCAACCACATAGCCTGCCAACTCCCCACCTGCCCAATTGGTAAGAAAAACAAACACGCACATAAGAACGCTGTGGAGGACGACGGAAAAGGACAGGCGATGATCAACAATTATTTCAACAGTATAGTCAAGTCACAAATGGATGCGGACAACATAAATAGAAAAGGGGTGTGGGCATAGGGCAAAAGGAGAGGTCATGTGATGGAAAATGAAAATAAAATTGTACGTTCATGACACAATCCCCCGTTCAGGCGTGAAGTCGCCCCAATTCACCACACTAGTTATACCGCCAATCTTCATTGGGGTCTTCATAGTCGCAATCTTCATCATACCAGCCATAGTCCCCATGATCTTCAGGGGTACACTCATGGCTCTGCAGGAAAAGGAAGGGACCATACTTCCCACACTTCCTGCACTGTTCGTACACTGGGCACTTGTACTCCAGGTGTGTGTTGATCTTCTGGCACTTTGAGCAATGCCCAAAGTCCTTCTTGCTGATCCTACCCTCTTTCTTTAAGAGGTTTGACAACTGTGGTCCATCAACTACCTCAACACAAGTGGACCGAACTTGCGGAGTCTTGTTCTTCTGGGCCTTCTTGCCCTTGCCCTTGCGTGCAGGGCAGTTCTTGACAATGTGCCCCACCTTGTTGCAGCCAAAGCAACAGCACTTGGTGGGGGCAACCTGTCTTTCTCCCAAAACAGCAGGGGATTCTTCCTCTTCCTTCTTGACACCTGGCTCTTCTGTGGCTTGCTCCACCCTGACCATGACCAATATTTCAATCTTGGGTACCTTGGTCATGGAGTAAGCCCACTCCAGTGGGTCAAAAGGGTCCTCTTCTTCGTCCTTCTCATTCTCCTCTTCTTCTGCATCCAATGTTGGAGAGGAGGTGGTGTTCTCTTCTGCTTCTTCTGTTTGAGACTGAGAGGGTCCACAGCCTGGCTCCTCCTCTCCTGTTAAAGACGGGGGGGAATCTTGAGAATGGTCCTCTTCCCTAAAGAACTCCTGTTCCACAGAGACCATTGGCACCATCGAGGGGATCAGTGGCTGTACTGAGACCATTGGAGCCGTCAAGGGGATCAGCTGAGGAGTTGCTGTGTCATGACAGTACGATTCAATTTTTATTTTTCCATCACATGACCTTTCCTTTTGCCCTATGCCCACACCCCTTTTTATTTTATGTCACTTTCTTATTGTTCTGCTGCGCATGACCATGGGATGGCATGTGCTTTTACTTTATGACTCAGGAGTGCCTATTGTTCATGGCACATGACTCTTTATGACTAGAGGGCCTTATTGTCCTCTAGCTCATTGTTTGTCTGAGGTGACGCCATAGCGAGTCATAGACTTGCTATGACTTGGGACACTTATTGTTCCCTGTGACCCATTGTCCTAGTGACTCTATTGTCCTAGTGACGGCTATTGTAGTCAGTGACTCTATTGTCCATAGATACTATAAGTACTAGCCAGTATGGGGCCTTATGCCTCAGACTTGACTTCTTGTACCATATGGTATATTGAACATAGGAGTCTTTGAACCCCTCCCCTCTGTCTGATCTGCTTAAAAATCTTCTCTAAGTCATCTGACTTGTGAGGTGATCTACTCGTCATCAGGAACTCTCTAAGTCCTCGTCGGACTTAGTACTCGTAACTCACACATGACCAACCTTAGTGTTTTGTCAGCGGACTAGTGTTAACCTTTACCCATGTCGGGAGAATGTCCCTACTGTGACGTAACATGCTGCCTCCCTGGGAGTGGAGACAGCATGGGGGGTGTTGGTTGGTGCCATCAACCCTGGTGTGGCTGAGCGAAAGGGGGCAGAGAGGGAGCTGGTTGGGAGAGCAGGGGCAGATTGAGAAGACATATCAAAGCAAGTTTTGTTTGTAGTGAGGGGAGAGGTATGGATGACCCTTAGACAAGTCTTCTCTCCTCCTTTTATCTTCTTTGTCTTGCTTTTGAGTCTCCGCTTGAATTCCGCTATCAAGTCATCTGTGTGTAAATTTTCTTCTGGCTCCCACAAGTTGTCACTGCTTGGGTATCCCTTCCACTTGACTAGGAAGTGCATCTTGTACCCTCTTCCTCTTGGCTGTGCATCCAGAATCTTCTTGACTTCATATTCTGATTCTCCATCAACTAGATCAGGTGGCGGACGGGTAAAGTTTGGCCCATGTAGTTCTGTCTCCTTGTATGGCATTATTAGATTCACATGAAACACATTGTGGATCTTCCATTGCCGAGGTAACTCCACTCGGTAAACTGCTTCCAACAACTGTTCCAGAATCTTGAATGGCCCATGTCACTTTGGCCCAAGTTTGGCCACAGGGTATAGGGTTTTGATGTTCGTCCCCTCTATCCAAACTTGATCTCCTTTCTTGTATGGCTTGAAACATTTGTTTCCTTTGTTTCCCAGAGCCATAGCCTTCTATGCTTGAGCAATATTCCTAAGTGCTTCATCGTGAGCTTTGTCCATCTTCAAAAGCATGGTTTCTACCAATGAAACATAGCTGTTCATTGGCCACTCAACTTTTGGCATGTACCCCATGATCAAATCAAATGGGGATTTCTTCATTGTCGCATTAGGCCACTAATTATGTGCAAATTCTGTGAATGGCAGCCACTTGCTCCAGTCGTCTTGTCTGTCCTCACACCAGAATCTGAGGTATTGTTCTAGCCACTGGTTTGTTCATTCTGATCGTCCATCCATCCTTGGGTGGTACGCAGTGGAAATATTCTGGTGTATCTTAAGGGTGTCGCATAATCCTCTGGCATATTTTGACGTAAACCGGGTATCTTGGTCCAAGATAATCTTCTTTGGCACTCCAAACCTGGGGTAAACCCATTTCAAATACAACCCAGCCACTCCTTCAGCAGTGATTGATTCCTTGCAAGGTATGAATATTGCAGCCTTGCTGCAATCATGATCCATGATCATAAGAATTGTGTCGTACCCCTCTAATTTCGGCAACTTCATGATGAAGTCCATGGCTACTGTCTGGAAGGGTAGCACATCTTTAGGGGTGATGGGGATCATTGCTGGTTTCAAGGGTCTTGGGTTGGCTTTGTTTGCTTGGCAAGCGGCACATCCCTTGACGTATTGCTCCACATCTTGTTTCATGTTGGGCCACCATATGTCGCACTTTGCCACCTCATAGGTATTTGAAATTCCTGGGTGTCTGGCCGATGGGGTATTGTGGTAAAAGTGAATTACCCCCCTCTTCAGATTATTGTCTCTGGCAACAATGATCTGGTGATCCTTCCACCAAATTGAGTTCAGCTTAATCAATTGGTGGGTATTGGTCCATCCCTCAAGCCAGTTTTGGCTATCTTGGTTCTCCTGCTGGTCCTTCTCAATCATATCTTGCAATGATTGATACTGATCTGGATTGATTCCCATGTGATAGCGTTCCCACTCCTGTGGATTATTGGGGTTCGCTTCTTCACTTTCTGTGATCTGAGCATAGGCCTGGCTAAAGAACTTTGGTGGCAACACCACAAGTTGCTTATTATCGCCCTCGCCTTCGTCATAGTCTGGGCGTCTAGATAACATGTCCATGTGTCCATTCTTTTTGCCAGATATGTGCACCAGTTGGAAGTCGTAGTCCATTAGTTCCACGTGCCATTGTGCCACTCTTCTATTGTGATCTCCTGGATTCTTCCAGAACAATAGATTGGTGTGATCCATGTGAACCTTGACCTGGTGCACTGCCTGATGTAAGTATTGTCACCAGTGTCTGAACATTTTCAGAAGTCCAAGGAGCTCGCAATTGTACACATCATAGTTCCTTTGGGCTTTGTTCAGAGTTTTTGAGAAAAAGGCGACCAGATGAAGGACATTCTTGTCATCCCTTTGCATGAGCACCACACCGATTGCATAATTTGACGCATCCACTTCGACTTTGAACGGTTTCTTCTGATCTGGTTGTAACAGCACCAGTTCTTCGCATATTTGCCCTTTGAGCTTCTCAAAAGCCTTTTGCTCTTTCTTCTCCCAGGCCCACTTGTTGCCTTTCTTGAGGAGATCGTTGAGAACCTTGGCAATGTGCGAAAATCCCTTGATAAATCACCTGTAAAAGTTGCAGAATCCCAGAAATTGCCAAACTTCCTTGATGTTCTTCGGCATTTTCCATTCTTGCACTCCAGCGATTTTAACCAGGTCCATAGTAACCATGCCATTTTCCAGTATGACACCCAGAAATTCAATTCATTTGACCTCTAATTGACACTTGCTTGGCTTCAAATATAGGTTCAATTTTGCCAAACATTCCAGGATTGAGTTAACCAACCGGCAATGTTCCACAAGGACATCCACTGTTGCTACCAAAATGTCATCCATATAGATGATCACTTTTCCAGTTGCAATAATGTTGGCGAATTGCATATTCATCATCCTTTGGAAGACCACCGGTGTGTTCCTTAAACCAAATGGCATGACGGTTGGTTCAAATAATCCCATGTTTGTCTTGAAGGCAGCTTTATGTTCATCACCTTCCCTGAACCATATACTGTTGTACCCAGCGCATACATCCATTTTTGAGAAGAGCCTTGCATTTCAAACCTTATCCACCAGTTCTTGGATAAGGGGAAGAGGGTATCGATCTGGCACTGTGAACAAGTTGAGCTTTCAATAATCAACAACTGGTCTTGATTTCCCATCCTTTTTCCTGACAAAGAAAAAGGGTGATGAATACTGGGACTTTGAAGGTCAGATATATCCCTTCTCCAGGTTTTCCTTGATGTAATCATCAAGTTTTCCCTGTTCTTGGAGAGTAAGTGGATATATTTTGCAGTCCAGTATCTTTGGGGCATCTTTCACCAAATCAATGGCAATATCCCATGGCTGATGTTTTGGGAAACGCCTTGATTCTTCTTCTGAGAAGACCTTTTTCCATTTATGGTATTAAACAGGGACTATCTGGTCCCAGGTCTTCTCTTCTTTTGGAAGTGCTTTGATGGCCATTTCTGTTGATGCGGAGGTCCATCTGATCATTTCTTCGTCCAATCTGGTAACAAAGATTTCTTCTCCTTGTTCTGCCAGAGTTTTGGCTTTCTTCACCCAGGCATCTCGTACACACTGTACTTCTTCATCGATCTTCAATCCCAGGGTCTTTGATACAGATCATGGAAAGTACGGGACCTTACTAATACTTATGACTGGGTTAGTAAGAGTATATGTGTCATGGACTTATTGTATCAGTCAGCAGTAGAATCACATGTCTTTATAGACTGTGAGGTAGTATTGCTATTCGTTGTACGGATTGGAGAGGAGCTTCAAAGCTACCTCGATATATGTATATAAGTCATCATATTGAGACCAAGGCTCTTCAGCTTGGTCTTCTTCAATTTCACTTCCGACTTGTATCCCTTCTCTCATAGCAAGGATTCCATTGCTCATTCTCTTCATCAACCGTTGGCACAAGTACACAAAATATTGTCTTGTTGCTTTGAGTTGTATACTTTGCTAAGTTACATACTCAATTGTGTTGTGTCGCCTCTAAATCGCCTATGTTAGGCCTATGCTGTGAAAGCGTAACAGTCTTGATGATGAGCAGCTGCATACTTTCATCCAAAGTAGCGCTTTTCCAATCAATCTTGGGCTGGAAAATGGCCAGCCAAGGGTACCCCAGAATAAGTTTGTCATCCCCCAAGTTGGTAACGAGGAACTTCATCTCTTCTGTCTTGGGTCCTACCCTAACTTGCAGGTCCACAAAGTGCTTGATTGTTCCTGCCCGGTTATGAGTTCCATCCACATTCCAGATCTGGCGTACTTTCTGAAGTGTGAGTTTTCCAATCTTCATCCTTTTGAGTAGTTTTTTGCTGATGAAGTTGTCTGTTGCTCCCAAGTCCACGAGAACTTGTCTTTCGGCCTTTACATGTGCAGATTGTAAAAGTGTCAGAATTTTCAATGACTTGTATTTACATGCAAACATGTTCTTGAGTCTTAAGGTGCACGCCCAGGCCGTGGGGGTGCACCTCTTTAAAAATCCTTGTCCTCCGGATCACAAGGCTCCAAGCCTGCTGCCATTTTTATGATGTGGAGCTTGTCTTCTTTGGGAAGGGCACGTCCAGAATTGATGTAGGAGGTCCAAGCAGGAGGGACAGATGCTTGTGACTTCACATCTTCGTCTCCGCTGTCCTCAGCCTCAGCAGTGCGTGCTTTAGCCGGCTCCTTCTTCTTCTGTTTGTCCTTTTCAGGACAGTTCCTTCTGATGTGCCCTTGCTTGTTACACCCGAAGCAAGTGATGTTCTTGTACCCATCTTCTGTGGTAGTGGCGCATCCACGGACCTTGAGTCTAGCCCAGCTCCTGCTGGCTGAGGTGTCCATGGCATTGGCATCCGGTTGAGGCATTTTGACTCCCAGGATCTTGGCCCACTGTTGTGGCAAGAATCCTGTCAGGTTCCTGGAGGTTTTCCTTGGGGTATTTTGCTTGAATAAACCCCATATATTCTGGACAGCGGTGTTGTCCTTGTGGTATTGATGCATGGCCCCTGCCCATTGTTGGAATGTGACTGGTCTGACCACCTTGTAGATGTGGTCTACCATCTTGAATGGAAGCTTGGATGCATAGAGGGAAAGCGTGGGTTGCACATCCAGGGCATATGTTGCTTCCTTGGCCAAGGATTCGAACTGGGTGATGAAAGTATCCACCTCACCATGTACAAAGGCAAGGTTTCAGAGTTTTTCTTCCACCCGTTCCCTGGCTCCAGTGTCTTGGAAGGCTGCCTGGAATCCTCTAGATACTTCTGTTCAGAAGTATTCGTCCATTGTAGGTCTTCCCATGTTCATCTGGGCAATAACCCAATTGGTCCAGCGCTTGACCCAGTCCTTGACTAGGGGTCCCTTGATGAATCCAAGGAATAGCGCAACCCTCTTCATTGGGTTCACCATTTGCTCCACGTCGATATTGGTGATGCAGTAGAGGTTGAATTCGTTCATGAAAGCGTCTGCTAGGGAGCGATCTCCGTTGGATTCTGTAGGGGGGTTGCCTCCCAGCTTCCCGTTGCCTCCACCAGCTCTGGCTCCTCCAGTGCCTCCAGTGCTGGGACCACCGCCACCACTCCCACCAGGTGGTCCTCCACCACTGCCTGGTGGACCAGTGGGAGGGGGCCCTCCACCCGATGGTGGATTCCCTCCAGGCTGGCTTAACCCTTTGCCCTGCTTGGCAAAGAACTGGTGCACTTTTCCACTTGGCTGCTGAGTTCCAGCCAGAGTAAGTGCTGCTGCTGCTGTAGTGAGCATTGTGCTCATTGCCAAACTTTGTGATATGTCAGGCTTTGTGAGGGAACTTTGAGTATGTCCCTTGGCCTCTGAGTCATCTATGTCTATTCCTGAGACACTTCCTTGGGCCTTGACCTTTCTTCCAAGCTGATAAGTGGAGGGTACCGGATTGGTTGCTATCCAATGACTGGTTTTGGAATCTTGTCCAATGAAGTACCACTGATCTTCGGATTCTTTGTATTCGATTGCAAGGTATTTGCCAGAGAGTGTATCAAACACCCAGTATCCTTCCTTGTCGTCGAATTCTTCCCAGTGAGCAGTTCCTTTAATGTGTTGAGGAAGGTTGTCCTTGGTTCTTTTTTCAAGGGGGAATGGTTTAAACCCTTGAACAGATCTTGATTGTGTAAACCTCTGTAGTTTAGGCAGCTTGACTAGTGTTTCAAATACTTGACTTAATGTTACGTCACAGTAGGGACGTTCACCCGACATGGGTAAAGGTCAACACTAGTCCACTGACAAAACACTAAGGTTGGTCACGTGTGAGTTATGAGTACTAAGTCTGACGAGGACTTAGAGAGTTCCTGATGACAAGTAGATCACCTCACAAGTCAGATGACTTAGAGAAGATCTTTAAGCGGATCAGACAGAGGGGAGGGGTTCAAAGACTCCTATGTTCAATATACCATATGGTACAAGAAGTCAAGTCTGAGGCATAAGGCCCCATACTGGCTAGTACTTATAATATCTATGGACAATAGAGTTATGACTACAATAGCTGTCACTAGGACAATAGAGTCACTAGGACAATGGGTCACAGGGAACAATAAGTGTCCCAAGTTATAGCAAGTCTATGACTCGCTATGGCGTCACCTCAGTTAAACAATGAGCTAGAGGACAATAAGGCACTCTAGTCATAAAGAGTCATGTGCTATGAATAATAGGCACTCCGAGTCATAAAGTAAAAGTACATGCTGTCCCATGATCATGTGCAGCAGAACAATAAGAAAGTGACATAATTAGAAAAGGGGTGTGGGTGATACGGATTGCGAGAAGTACGGAACCTTACTAATACTTATGACTGGTTTAGTAAGAGTAAATGTGTCATGGACTACATCATCAGTCAGCATCGGAATCACATGTCTTTATAGACTGTGAGGTAGTTTAGCTATTCGTTGTATGGGTTGGAGAGGAGCTTCAAAGCTGCCTTAATATATGTATATAAGTTGTCATATTGAGACCAAGGCTCTTCAGCTTGGTCTTCTTCAATTTCACTTCTGACTTGTATCCCTTCTCTCAGCAGGAATTTCATTGCTCTCTATCTCTATTGACGACTGGCACAAGGACACAAAATATTGTCTTGTTGCTTTGAGTTGTATACTTTGCTAAGTTACATACTCATTAGTGTTGCATCGCCACTCAACTGCCTAAGTCAGGCCTATGCTGTGAAAGCGTAACAGTGGGCATAGGGCAAAAGGAGAGGTCATGTGATGGAAAATGAAAATAAAATCGTATGTTCATGACACATACTGACAGAGAACTGGGAGCAACTTGACTTCCCCTCTGGAGACGTTACCACCCTACGCATAAGAGAAACTTGGGGTACCCTAACCATCTTCAATATATACAATGACTGCAAGCACGATGACACCCTAGCAGTGCTAGCAGACTACCATAGAGATCATGCCCGCAACATCCTCAGTATGGAAGCCACACACCAAGACCACCACTTAGTGTGGCTAGGCGATTTCAACCATCACCACCCATACTGGGACAACCCCAAAGACAACAGACTCTTCAACAAAGAAACGTGTGAAGCCACAGAAGTTCTCCTCAAAATAATAGTGGACCTAGGCATGGACCTAGCACTAGCAAAGGGAATCCTAACACACATCCACAATGTCACAAAAAGATGGACGCGCTTAGATCAGGTCTTTGCGACGGAGCACACAATAGAAGCAATCACAAACTGTGACACTCTACCAGGGGAACAGGGAACCAACATCAACCACCTTCCAATCATAATGGTAATAGACACTGAACTAACTAAGGTGCCTTCTGTCCCAACAAAGAACTTCAGAGAAGTCAATTAGAACAACTTCCACAAGATCCTTGAAGTGAAGATAGCAGCAATGGGGATACCAAACCACATTAACTCCGCCCTTATGTTAACTTATGAATGCGAAAGGCTAACCTGCACACTGCAGGAAACGATTGATGCAGAAGTTCCCATCACAGACATCAGTAGCAAATCGAAGCAGTGGTGGATGAAAGAGTTATCCATACTGCACAGAAAAACAGACAAACTTGGCAGAAAGGCCTCCAAGCTCAAAAATCACCCAGATCATCCCATACACGCCGAACTTGCCAAGGCACGCAAAACCTACAGCAAAATGATCCAGTACTCCAAGCAGCACCACTGGCGCAACTGGCTAGAGAAGGCCACAGACCCAGATATATGGACAGCGCACAGATACATCTCAGCACCAGCTAGCGATGGGGGCAAATCAAGAATCCCCAACCTGATAACCCAGACAGAAGACAGGAACCACATAGCCAGTGTGAATGAAGACAAGAGCTCAGCACTGGCAAAAGCTTTCTTCCCCAAGAAGCCCCCACAAATGCCAGCATATGACAATGAAGTTGCCCCACCACCGCCAGTCTGCATGATGGACCCAATTACCAAGGATCAGATCCGCAAACACATCGCACGCCTAAGGCCATATAAGGCCCTGGGACCAGACGGTATCCCAAATATTGTGCTGATCAAGTGCGCTAACCTCCTTGTTAACAGGATCTGGCATATCTTCACAGCAATAATTAAAAAAGGATGGTACTACGCACCTTGGAAAACCTTCACAACAGTAGTCCTCTGAAAGCCAGGCAAGCCAAGATATGACACCCCCAAAGCTTATAGACCCATAGCCCTCCTGAACACCACAGTGAAGGTTTTGACGTCCATCATAGCAGAGCAACTCACATACTACACCAAAAAACACCAACTCCTCCCGTCGCAACACTACGGCGGGAGACCGGCCCAAACTACTATGGACGCCATGGACGCGCTCACATACAAAATCAAAGACGCCTGGCGCAAACACAGAATTGTCTCAGTGCTTTTCCTCAACATCAAAGGTGCTTTCCCCAACGCAGTAAATGAGAAGCTAATTCAAAACATGAAAAGATGTGTGCCAGCTAAGATAACAAGATTTACAACCAACCTTCTACACAGTCAGACAACCACACTAAGATTCAACAACTACACATTGAAGGCTATCCCAATTAGCAACAGCATTGGACAGGGGGACCCTCTCTCCATGGTCCTTTATCAATACTATAATGCTAACCTACTCAACATCCCAGACAATGCAAGCAAAGCAGCCATGGCATATGTGGACGATGCAATACTCATAGCCACTGGGACGAACTTTATAGAATTGCACCAAACTCTCACCGACATGATGACCAGAAAAGGAGGTGCAATCAAATGGTCCAACAAGCACAACTCTTGCTTCGAATTCAGCAAACTGGCACTAATGGACTTTGCACATTGCAACAACAAAAAGGAGAGATGCCCACTCACCCTGCTCAACACAACTCTCACCCCAGTCCCAAGCATAAAATACCTTGGGGTCTACTTTGACCAACACCTCAACTGAAACACGCAGCACAACTACACACTGGAGAAAGGCGCAAAATGGGCGGCACAAATCAGAAGAGTGGCAGCACCAAGCTGGGGTATCACCCCAAAGCACACACGCCGACTTTACATCAGTGTCGCTATCCCAAGAATCCTATATGCAGTAGATGTATGGGGAAACCAAGTCCAGAAGGGGGCCCACTTGAGAGCAATAGGCAAGATGTTATGATCCGGACGCTTCAGTCCTTTCACATGTATGTTGTCACTTACCTTTGTTTCGGTTCTGTTATCTTTTGTTACTCCATTGGTGTGTCCCCTTTGTTCTTCATGTGGTTTACCCCATATTGTCTTGTGCTTCGGATAAGAAAATCCCAGATAACAACATTTACATATGTCTGTCCTTGTGTGTTCGTCTTTGTGACTTGAGCACTATATATACTTGTACTTTACACTGTAAGAAGCCAGACTTGGCTTCGTTTGCAATCTAGCAACCTTGCCTTCGTACCTTTGGTGTGAACAGCCCCTCTCTCATCTTGTGAACCATCTCTCTCGACTCTAATCGAGTCAAACCCTCCTTCGAAGTCTTTGCAGTTGTACTATAACAACGCCACACCTGATTGACTTAGTTCGCCACCAAGATTAGGCGTAGAGAAGTGTCTTACACTTCGGACTAGGTGTCCTGTCACTAAGTCAGTTGTGCACATTGTGCATAACATCTATTAGACACTACTAGAGTCGTAGCATTACAGACAATAGACGTCTTTGCTCATCTATTAGTGTGTGTCTTTCCAGACACCCTGAACCTTTGAACCACCCTTTGCACAACGCCCCTGCTAGGACGTAACACAAGACCTCGCAACGCTTCAAGAAACTAGCATCGGTACAGAGAATGGAAGCACTCGCAATAACAGGAGGTCTGAGAATGTCACCCACTGACGTTTTAGACACACACACTTTCTGTTACGATTCCGGACACTTTTCTTTACTTACACCATCACTTTGACTCATCTCCATCCACATACGTACAAGTGCCAGACTTACCTCATATCAATTACTCAGATGACTCATTGCTGACTGATGTTTTGTTCTATGGCCTTCTATGGCATTCTTTTCCTATTATCACATGTACTATACAATGACTCATTCCTAGGATATGGATTCTAGGATCGCACCATCTGTTTGTGACTCTTTGGTGCTGTACTAGTATATAAGTCACTCTCTACTTAGCTTGTACAGTAGACTCGACTTCTTCTTGAATCACATTCTTCAGTCTCACGATCTTAGAGGGATTCCTTTCTGAGGATACCTCTCTGCTGCGGGCCTTCGTCTATTGCATCGCTATCATTATTCAGAAGGACCTTCAAGTCACTTCCTCTCACTCTTGTTGAGCCTTGCTCTAAGTAGTATCACTGAACTTAGTCCTTAACTGGACTTTCGACTTCTACCGAACTTGACTTAGTTGCACGTCGCACAAACGCCTGTGTAAGCGTAACACTTTCATTCTTCCATTCCAACTTAAGACTGAGAAGCATCTCTATAGAGCAGCAGTCTGCTATGCAATGCTACCACCAGAGCACCCCCTCCACAAACCAACCAATAAATGCACTAAGAAAGGAACGAAGAGACACAGAGCACCATTGCACAACCTACTGCAACCTTTTGACATCAACCCCAAAGCCCTCAAAACAATACCAATGACAGGAGGCAACCCCATGAAAAGTCACAAGTGCCCTTTCAAAATAGACATAGCAAAGGACAAGGAAGCATCAATTAAGGCAGATGCTGAAGGAACAGAAAAGATCAAAATCTACTTGGACAGATCAGCACAGAACGGCAAAGTAGACGTGGCAGCAATCCTGGTCAGGCCAAACAAAGAGACGCACATACTACACTACCACCTTAGTTCTATCGAACACCACACGGTTTTTGAAGCTGAGCTAGTCGGTCTCATATTAGGGCTACACTTGATGTTATGCTCACACGGGCATTCATGCGACGTGCAACTAAGTCAAGTTCAAGGTAGAGTGAAACCGGGTCAGGGTCTCAGTTCAATGATGCACAAGTAGCACGTGGAGCAGGGCTCAACACAGCACAGAGGAAGTGACTCGAAGGTCCTTCTGAATAACAGAGGCAAGGCAATAGATGAAGGCCTGCACATTCAACTAAAGGTATCCTCAGAAAGGAATCCCCTTAGAGTCTGTGAGACTGAAGAGTGATGTGATTCAAGAAGAAGTCAAGTCTACTGTACAAGCTAAGTAGAGAGCGACTTATATACTAGTACAGCACCAAAGAGTCACAAACAGATGGTGCAATCCTAGGATCCGTATCCTAGGAATGACTCATTGTATAGTACATGTGATAATAGAAAAGGAACGCCATAGAAGGCCATAGAACAAAGCATCAGTTAGCAATGAGTCATCTGAGTAATCAATATGAGGTAAGTCCGGCACTTGTACGTATATGGAAGAGAGTGAGTCAAAGAGTATGTGTAAGAAAAGATAAGTGTCCGGAATCATAACATTACCCCCCCTTTTGACACGAAGTTGCCTCAACTTCAGTCCGACGTGTAGTATTCACTGCCTAGATTCCAATTGTTGGATGGAGAGGGAGAGCGTTCCTTCTTGTTAGGGCATTCGTGGGTGTAGAGGAATCCCATCGGTCCCCATCGGAGACAAGCAGGGCACTGTATTGTGATTGGGCAGTTGTGTTCTTCATGAGTGGCGTAATTATTGAAACACTTGCCGCAATGATGTGGCCTTGACTCGGGGTCTGGTTTGTTGAGTAGATCCACCACGTTCATCCTCCTGAAAATACACTCTGCTCCCACATGTTGGTTACTGTCACAGAACCAGCATTGCTTTGGATGGTTCTTAGGACAATTGGCCTTCTTGTGACCCATCTTGCCGCACTTCCAGCATGTGTAGCGGTTACGTACCGGGCCTTCATGTTGCTGTGGGAATTTGACGGGTCCGTGGGTGCATATGGCAAGTTGGGGAACATCCATGCATGTTCACTGTGGGTATAGCATGGCATATCTGTCTGTGAGAGTGTGTACCAAGTCCAACTTTTCCATCCTCTTTCTAACCCCATTGATCTCCAAATCGGTGTCAAAAAGTGCACGCTGAACTTGATTCAGCTGTTTCTCGATGTCTTCCCTCTGCTTGTTCAACGCACTTTGCTTGTGCAGTGCGTCTCTGAGGCGTGAGACTTCAGCCTTGATGCAGGGGTCACCAAGGTCTTGTACTACCTCATCGATAGCATACGACCTTGGATGTTCGTGATCAAACTGTGCAAGTCGTGCATTAGAGATGGGGATGGGAATTTGGATAGGAGGGTCAGCAGGACGAATATAAACTGGTTCGGCGTAGGGTGGTTGATTCCTTCCCATACATCTGACGACCTGCTGATGATTGTTGTGGTAGAAGATATATGGAGCTACTACTCGCATGGGGTCATCATCGGACTTTGGGATCATAAGAGGGTAGTATCATGGAGATGAGGGGAGATTAGGGAAAAAGGGGAGTCCGGGATCTTCGTCGTCGTCTTCCTCAGGCTCAGCATTGTAATTAATGTACTTAATGAGTCCATTGTCTTCTTCGAGGTTAGGTTGTTGGCCTGGGATTTCTTCTTGCACTGCCATCGCTATAGCAGTGTCGCAGTTAACAAGAGTAGGAGAAGTAGGGGGAGGAGTCTGTGGTGCGTAGGGGAAAGGTTGGAACGTAGGAGTAGAAACTTTGGATTCAAGCAATTGAGTGCGACGCATGTCAGGGGATCCGATCATAAGAGGAGGGGGAGTCTGAATAGGGACTGGAGCTGTAGGGACAATTATGTTCTGATAGGTGTGATGTTCGCCTACAGACTTATACTCATCTTGAACGATACCAGAAGTGAAAGACATAGTGATGATGGTGGTACGAGTTCAGAAGTGGGGAGTGATGAGGATACTTTTCAGCTTAGGAGTCTTTGTCTTTTATGTCCTCTTGGGCGCTCCTTTGGCATTAGGGTGTAGGCGATAGAAGTCCATTATCGCGGCCTGAGAGTGGGTCAGGTTTTCCCGAGGTTCCCACGTACTGTCACTCATGGGAAATCCTTTCCACTTGATAAGGAAATGGAGTTTACGTCCTCGGCCTTGTTGGTGTGAATCTAGAACTTGCTCCACTTCATATTCTTCTTCTCCGTCGATAAGCTCCGGTAATGGTCGGGTAAAGTTCGGTCTGTGTAATGCCGTCTCCTTATAGGGTGTCAGGAGGTTAGCGTGGATCACTGGGTGTATCTTCCACCGGCTTGGCAGCTCCAACTTGTATGATACTTGCGATAAGACCTTCTTGATGGGGAAAGGGCTGTATCTTTTGGGCGCTAGTTTGGAAGTGGGGTAATGAGTGCATAAGTTTATGCCCTCTAGCCAAACCATATCTCCTTCCTTGTACGGGGTAAAATTGCGCCTGCCTCTTTCTGCCATAAGTACTTGTGTGTGATGGATACATTCTTGCGCCTTCCTTCTTGCTTCCTTCATTTCTTCTATTCGTTTGTCGACCGCTGGTGTGTTGGTCATTTCTTCATTTCCTGTGGCTCTTGGTGTCCAACCCATTAGCAACTTGAAGGGGGATCATTTGGTCGTTGCATTGGGCCAACTGTTATGCGCAAACTGGGCGATAGGGAGAAGATCAACCCAGTTGTCTTGTTGGACATTGCTCCAATGACGAAGGTATTGTTTGAGCCACTGATTAGTGCGTTCTGATTGCCCATCAGTTTGCAGATGATATGCTGATGAAATGTTTTGCTTGATATCTAGTGTTCAACATAGGTTGCGCATATAGGTTGAAATAAAACGCGGGTCCCTATCCGTAATCATCTTCTTCGGCAGTCCATAATGCGGGTAGACATGTTGAAGGTATAGTTGTGCTACTCCTTCTGCGGTAATTGTTTCGTTGCAGGGAATGAAGATGGCTGCCTTCGTACAATCATGGTCGGTGATGGTAAGTATTGTGTCGAATCCCTTTGATAATGGTAGTTTGGTGATGAAATCCATAGTAATGACTTCAAATGGTTGCGCTTCCAGATCCGTGGTGATGGGGAATAGTCGTGGTTTTTGTCAGTGTGTATTTATCTTGTTTGCTTGACAAATTGCGCATCATTTGACATATTCCTCTATATCTTCTTTCTGTCGTGGCCACCAGTAATGTTCTTTGATTAAGGCATATGTGTTGGCAATACCAGGGTGTCCGCGATGAGGGGGATCATGAAAGAGGGAAATTACCCCCCTCTTAAGTTCAATGTTGCCCTCAACATTAGCAACTCGAGCTCCTTCGTGACACCACATGTCCACGTCATCTTGATATAGATTGTGAGCATTGATCCATTCTGGTTTTGGTGTATTGTGGTGATTTAATTCGCTTCACATGGACAGCTCGTCAATTGATTTGTCTTCTGTTCCCACCAAATTGATGAACAACTCTTCAGGGAGTACGGTGATATCTTTGTTGTCTTCTTCTCCTTCATTATAGTCTCCTCTTCTTGATAATGCATCTGCCCTTGCATTCTTTGTTCCACTAACATGCTTGAGGACAAAGTTATACTCTTGCAGTTCTTGGAATTCGCGTGCGACTCTTCTACTGATTTTGCATGGTTCTTTCCAGTAAATGAGATTGGCGTGGTCAGTGTGGATGGTAATAATGTGCAGAGATCCCACAAGATATGTTCTCCATGTCCTAAGGGCTTTGATGACTGCTAAAAGTTCTCAGTTATAGATGTCATAGTTTCGCTCCATTTGAGTGAAACTTTTGGAGAAAAATGCAACTGGATGCATCTTCTTGTCGTCCCCTTCTTGATTTAAAACTGCTTTGATTGCAAATCCAGATGCGTTGACTTCGATTTCAAATGGTGCATCCAATTGTGGACATTGCAACACTGGGGCTTCACTGATTCTCATTTTTAGCTCTTCAAAGGCTTTTTGTCTAGCGTTGGTCCATTCCCACGGTGTTTCTTTCTTTGTAAGATCATTGAGAGGTCGCGCGATTGCTGAAAATCCTCATATAAATTGACGGTAGAAGTTGCAAAACCCCAGAAATCCGTGCACTTCCTTGAGGTTTGTGGGTGTTGGCCATTTGCGTACTTCTTGTACTTTGACAGGGTCCATTTTTACTTGTCCATTGCTAATGATAAGTCCTAGGTATTCGACCTCACGTACTTCAAACACACATTTTTCCGGTTTGAGGTAAAGGTCGTGTTCATCAAGTCAATCCAACACTTGATGGACTAGTCGTCAATGTGCGATGAGATTGTCAGGTGTGGCTATGAGAATGTCGTCCATATAAATGACCACCCATCCTTGTGCTACCAGATCGCGAAAAATTGTGTCCATCATGGTTTGAAACGTACTTGGCAAGTTTGTGAGTCCAAAGAACATAACGCAGGGTTCAAAGAGCCCTTTGTTAGTCTTAAAAGCGCCTTTCCATTCATCACCAGGTTTGATCCGCACATTGTTGTATCCCCATTAAATATCAAGCTTTGTGAAGACTTGCGCTTCCCTTACTTTGTCAATAAGTTCAGGGATTAATGGGAGTGGGTATCGATTCTTCACAGTTAGATCGTTAAGCTTGTGGTAATCTTGCACCAGTCAAAGTTTGCCGTCCTTCTTTTTGATAAAGAAGAAGGGTGACGAGTAGGGGGATTTGGACGGCTGAATATATCCCTTTTTGAGTTGTTCTTCGACAAATTCTTCTAGTGCTTTATCTTCGACTTGGGTCATAGGGTATATTTTACAATCAATGGTGGCAGGGGCATTAGGGATAAGATCTATGGTGTGATCCCATGGTCGTGGTGGTGGGAATCGTTATGAACTTTCTTCATCAAATACTTTGCGGTGTCGATGATACTCCGCTGGGACTCTTTCTTCGAATGTCTTTATGGTCTTGTCCGCTGCCTTTTGAGCAAGTTCTAAGGCGGTAGTAGTTTTGCGTAGGTGTACCGCTTTGTCGGGGATTTCTTTGATTTGCTTTTCCCATTGTTCTTCGGTTATAATCCCTCGATTGGCAACTGATACATATCCTAGGCTTGTTATTACCACTGGTTGGAATTCTTTATCCAGAGTAGTGTCTTTCCAATGCACTTTGGGTTTGAAGGCAGTAAGCCATGGGTACCCTAGGATTACTTCGTCGGATCCCAGATGAGTAATGAGGAACCTAAGTGTCTTGGTCTGGTTGCCAGTTGTTACTTTGAGGTTGGTGAATTGCGTAATTTCTCTGTCTTGATTGTGAGTTCCATCTATGTTCCATATTTTGATAGGTTTTGCTACTGGTAACGTAGAGATTTTGAGTTGGTTTACCAGATTTTTGCTGATAAAATTGTCGGTTGCTCCTGAGTCAATGAGCACTTGTCTTTCGGCTGTTGTGTGTGCAGATTCAAATAAAACTGGAATTCGCATGGATCGGTATCTGCTATGGTACACGCTAATCTTCATTGCTTTAGCCCAGGCCGCGGGGTTCAAGCATTGGAAAAACCCTGCTTTCCAAACAATTGTTCTTCGAGTGCTGCTTTGACTTCATCTGAATCGGCTTGCATGGCCGCAATATAGGCTGCTGCCTTTTCCGATGCTTTCATGTTTGAGTTGCCTTCTACTTTGACGGTTGCTACAACAGTTGGATTTATTTGTGAGGTTGTTGCGACTGATACTTGGGCATTTTGGCATTGAGGACAAGTGCATGAGATATGTCCTTTGTTGCCACATCTGAAGCATCTCCCTTCCTGTTGATAGCGTTGTTTATCTTCATCCGTCATTGTTGCTCTAGTGTGGGTTCTTTCGATGTCCATAGCATTAGGGTTTCTGTTGTTGGCATACATGTTTCAGCACCATTGTTTGCGATGAGGGTTGTTACTATTCGTTGGCTTGCACAGATGACTTTGAAGAAGGTTATAAATTTGCTGCTGTTCTACAGCAGCTTCGGTCCAATCTTGCCAGTTGACAGGTCAATGTTGGCGAAGAATACTCTCCATTAGTTTGAATGGTAACCCCTGAGTGTACAGATTAAGGGTCACTTCTTCGTTGAGAGTATGTCCGGCTTTATGGGCAAGGTTGGCAAATTTGGTGTTATAATCATCAATATTTCCTCCTTCCATCTTCAATTTTGAAATTTCTGTTTGCACTTTTTGCCTTTCCGAAGTGTCGGTGTAATTGTGACGGAATTGAATCTCTACTTCATTCCATAAGTTTTCTTCAGCTGGTACCACCCCTGTGGCAATTTGATTGTTGAGCCAAGTTACTTGTTCTTGAACCCAATCTTGCACCAATGGTCCTCTGATATAGGACAAAAAGGTCATAGCCCTCTGATAAGGGATTCGTAGTATTGCAGCATTCGGGTTCATTCCTTGGTATATGGTGAAGTCAAGAAGGAAGGCCTTGCTTTGTCCGCGATCCCCATTGAATTCAGCGGGTGGGTTTCCTCCAAGTTTTCCATTGGGTACTCCTCCTCCTGCTGGGGGTGCTCCTGCAGGTGCAGCGCCAGGTGCTGGTGCACCTCCTGGCGCTCCTCCTCTACCTCCACCTCCTCCACCTCCACCTCCACCTCCTGGTGCAGGGGCAGGGGCTCCTCCTCCACCACTGCCTCTGAGGGGCGCAGATGGAGCAGTGGTACTGGTCAAGGCTTGTACTGGTTGAACGTGTGTTTGTGACATATCTGGTGCTTGGTTCTGTTGGGGTGGTTCTTCTGGTTGGGTTGTTTCTTCCGGTGTGTCAAACTGCACTGGTGGGTCAGGGGGTATGCCAAAAAGATTTCTGTTTGAGCGAATTGGTCCTGTTTGAAAGTGGGGTGGTGCTAGTTGAAATGTAAACCACTGTCCACTTGTTTTGCTCTTGACTACAATTGCCCACTTGTGAAGGTCTTCGAGATATTCTACAGGAGTATATCCTGAGGTTTGGTCGTAGATGCAATACCCTTTGTTTTCTCCTTTGTCAACCCAGACAACTGTTCCTTTGACTGCTTCGGATAAAGTGTCTTCTTTCATTCGTTTGATGTATTTGGACTGGAATTGTGCTTCAGCACAGCTTTTTCCTTTCTTTTGGGAAGCCACCATGGTTCAGAGGTAGAGACTCGACTTAATGTTACACTCACACGGGCGTTCGTGCGACATGCAACTAAGTCAAGTTCAAGGTAGAGTGAAACTGGGTCAGGGTCTCAGTTTGATGATGCACAAGTAGCACGCGGAGCAGGGCTCAACACAGCACAGAGGAAGTGACTCAAAGGTCCTTCTGAATAACAGAGGCGAGGCAATAGATGAAGGCCCACACGTTCAACTAAATGTATCCTCAGAAAGGAATCCCCTTAGAGTCTGTGAGACTGAAGAGTGATGTGATTCAAGAAGAAGTCAAGTCTACTGTACAAGCTAAGTAGAGAGCGACTTATATACTAGTATAGCACCAAAGAGTCACAAACAGATGGTGCGATCCTAGGTGTTACGCCCTAGCAGGGGCGTTGTGCAAAGGTGGTTCAAAGGTTCAGAGTGTCTGTGAAGACACACACTAATAGATGAGCAAAGACGTCTATTGTCTGTGATGCTACGACTCTAG
>WTXK01000685.1:0-22635 GCA_025769895.1 Lactarius psammicola
ACACAACACACACACACACACACACACACACACACAAGACAGTATAGTAACATGCACATGATGAGACGTGAAATAAAAATAAGAAAGCGAAAGGCCAGAGAAAGACAAAGGCCATCTTAAGAAATATAACCAAAACAAAATACCTCAATCCATCACACCCCCGCAAGTGCAACGCAGGCCAAGGGTGTTAGTGTGTGCCACTGCCTTCCACTTAGGTAGGGCTTTTGTGAGAATATCAGCAACCATATCTTCAGTGGGACAGTATGAAAGTCAGAGCGCACCGCTGGCAGCAACCTATCGAACAAAATGGAAGTGTAAGTCAATATGTTTGGTGCAGGCATGATAGTTGTCATCAGTGGCAAGCTTTAACACAGCTTGATTATCACAGTATAAGTGTCAAGGTCTCAGCAGGGACCTTGGGTGTGACTTGCACAACTAAGAACAGAGGTACGAGGGTTCTGTGTGTGACAGTTGTTATAGTACAACAGTCAAGACTTCGGTGGTGGGACCCTAGTTAAAGGGATTCCCCTAGTATGGTGGTGAGAAGAAGAGAGGGGCACACAGAGTAGAGATGATAGACGATGGTATTGCTGAAGTAAAGATGAAGACAGAACTAAAGTACTACTAAGTCTATGGAGGGTTTATATAGATGGTGAGTGACCCACACCTAACTCCTAAAACCCAACCCACTAGTAACTCCTAGGGTCTGACCCACTACAAAGTCCTAAGCAATCACATGTAAGGGGACAATCACATGTAAGTAGGCAATCACATGTAAGTAGGGTTGTGTCAGTAGCTGAATACCAAGTCCATATAGTAAAAGTAAAAGGAAAAAGAAAAATGTTCATGGGATCATGATAAGGGGGTTGGTGTAAGAAGATGAGGGAAAAGCTCAGTTATGAGCTTGCATAGCCAAATGGCCTCCTTGGCCGCATGTGTCACTGTGACGTGTTCCGCCTCTGCTGTTGACAGAGTAATGAGCTCTTGCTTTCTTGAGCTCCAGGAAATCGCACCGCCATTGAATAGGAAAGCATATCCCAAGATAGCTCAGCGATGCTGCTGCATTGACCTGTCTGCATCTGTGAAGCCTTCCAGACCATGCCATTCACCTCCATAAGTCAATTGGAGTGCCTTAGTACTGGCCAAATAGCGAAATACTCACTTCACTGCTCCCCAGTGAGCAAGGCCAGGGTTGCTGAGAAACTGAGAAAGCGTGGACACTGCAAATGCAATGTCTGGACGCATGGTGACAGCAGTGTAAACAAGGCTTCCTATAGCCTCATGGTATGGAGTTCTCTTCATATGCACAGCTTCATTGGGATTGGAGGGTGCATGGTTGGTGGAATAAATGAGTCCTGGGGCCATAGGCAAGCCATAAGGCTTCGCATCGGCCAGCACAAAATGAGCAAGAATAGAGTCTATATAGGACACTTGGGATAGGGAAATCGTATGTGCAGCTCAGTTGCACATAACTTTAATGCCTAGGAGCCAGTGCAGGGGCCCCAAGTCTGTCAAGGCATAGCAAGTGTTAATCTTGCTCTTGTACTAAGTGACTAGCACACTGGAACTGCCCATAAAGAAGCAGTTGTCGATGTGCACAGCCAGGATTAAGATGTCTCCGCTGATGTGTGTGGAGAACACCCCCAGGTCTGCCTGGCTAACAGAGAAACCAAGGTTAGCAAGTGCGTGCGAAAGGGTGTCGTACCACTTTCGCCCCACTTGCTTCAATCCATAAAGCGACTTGCAAAGCTGCTTCACCGTGCTCCCATTGCTGTTGTAGCCAGGTGGCAAATACATATAGATTTCTTCATTCATGTCCAGCTTGCTGTTGAGGTATGCACCATTGAAATTGAAGCTCTCAATATCCCAATTGAGGCACGCGGCAATAGTGAGGATAAGCTGGAAGCTGGCCAATTTTGTTACGGTTCCGCGGCCGTATTGCGTTGACTTAACGCTGTGCTGGGGTTCACCAATCACGTGACTCCAATCGTGTTCAAGTGATCCTTCGTTCCTAAGTATTTGGCTTTGACTTGCTTGAAACTGGCGTGAACGGTCGATGGTTCCCCTTGTCTGTGGGGCTGCTTGGCAGGCTTCCTGACTAATCGCACCAAGTATGAATGGTAGAGCACTAGGCGAAGAGCACTAGGCAGAGAACTGGGATTGAATGCGAAAGAATACAAGTTGCTAAAGCTAAGGTATGAAAGCGAAGTCCTTAGCCCTTATATACACAAGAGGGTGCAGGTTTAAACCCAGCAAACCCTAATACAATGATCCTAGGAATGAGTCATCCAGGAACCACACAGATAAGTAAAGTCCGAGATAAGAGACCATGAGGCGTGATAAGCACAGCCCCTCGAGATAACGATACCCTAAGTCCGTGATATGCGATGATAAACGTACACATGCCCTTAATGCCGATGATAGGGGATAGGGAGATAAGGATGATAAGGGTCCTGTCCAATGATAACACGTTCGCCTATCATGCCCCAAGGCGCTACGATAAGGCATAGTCCATGGCCTTCCAGCCGCTTCTAGACTCGTCACGTGCTGTCCTGATAAGGTCACGTGATCACTCTGGTGTTACTGTTCGTGCATAAGCCGATCGCTCACCCGGCAAATGCCACTCATCCGGTTCTAGGGAGAGCCGTTCCATCCTTGCTTGCGTGTCTTGCAGCATCCGCTCGACTTCTTCTTCGTCTCGTGAGTCCGTACTTGGCGACATGCCATGATACTCGGCCCGTTGTCGCATGACTTCCGCGTGACGTTGCTCTTCTTGGGCAAGTACTGCTGCCCATACTTGATTGTCGCCGAATGGTTCCTCTTCCAGTTGCCCCTCTTCTAAGGGCTCGGGGTCACGTGCGCTGTCGTTACGTAACAAATTTAGCAACAGGGGAAAAAGAAATAATTGATCCCATATACCTGTGTGAAGCCCTGAGTGACGAGTTGCGCCTTATATTTGTTAACGCTCCCATCGGCCTTATGCTTGACACGGAAAACCCATTTCAACCCAATAATATTCTTGTTGGACAGGCACAGCACCATAATCCATGTGCCCACCTTCTCAAGGGTGGACATTTCACAGTTCATTGCCACCTTTCAGTGAGCCCAGTCAGAGTGGGACTGTGCTTCTGCAAGTGACTTGGGATCAGCCTCCACATCCAAAATGGCCACGGAGATAATATTGTTGTAACCTGCACTAAAGACACAGTCAGAAATATTGGCACCAGAGGTTCCTTCTCCAGCCTCAATTTGCCTAGCCTTAAGCAATGGCTTCGGCACGCGCTCAGACTGGCACGTTGACTGAGAAGGGCTGGCCAGTTTCCCCACTCTCTCCTCCTCATGAGGAGCAGATGCAGAAGGCACAATTGGTGGAATGTGAACTGGTGCAGGTGTGAGTGGAAATGGTGGTGGTAGTGCAGAAGTTGGTGGGGCTGAGCTGGTTCATGCGGGCACAGGAGGTAATGCTGATGGTAGTGCTGGCAATACTGGGGCTGGCTGTACCAGAGGAGGCTGTGGGGCAGCCATGGGCTGCACAGTTGCAGGCATGGTTGCTGATGCATAGCTAGGTGGTGGTGAGTGCACAGTAATAGTGGGTGAGACAAACTTGATATTGCACTCAACAGAAATGCGCTTGGCGTTTGGCCAATAAATGTGATAGGCATGTGGACTATCAGTGTCAAAGCCTACCCATTGCACTTGGGTAGCTTATGCTTCAAGCTTCAAGCCCTTCACGTTGTGCACCCAGACATGTTGGCCCCATTCCGGGACACTCCTGAGGTTTGGTTTCTGCCCGTACAGTTGCTTATAAGGTGTAACATTGCTGAGAGCCTTAGTTGATGTGTGGTTTTTGAGCCATACAGCGAAAATAATTGCTTTGGCCCAAAGGTTCTTCGGCAAGTCAGCTTGATGTAGCATTGCACACACATGCTTGAGGAGCCAGCGGTTGAGCAATTCAGCCATGCTGTTATGCTGTGGTGTGTCGTGCATAGTGAGCCGCCACTTGGTACCTTGTTCCTGAAGGAAATTAGTGAAATTGCAGCTGGTATACTCACTGCCATGGTCCAACCAAAGGCGTTTGATGTGCCCACCATGCTGAGTATTCGCCCAAGCCGCATACACCTTGTAAGCTCCCAGAGTCTGGTCCTTAGATCAGAGAACCTCGAGCTGAGTAAAACAAGAGTAGTCATTGGTGAATGTTACATAGTATTTGTGACCATCAAGACTGAGAGTGGGCAAGGGTCCCCATAAGTTGGAATGTACCTCCACACCAAAGGAATCAGCAAGTGGAGCCTCATGCTCCTCCTGGATAGCCTTGTGGGTCATCTTAGCGTGCTCACACAAGTCACAAGTGAATGGTGGAAAATCATCTATTAGATGCAGACTGGAAACTGCATTGCTGTGAATGAGAGAGCGAATGGAGTTTGCCAAAATGTGTCCCAGCCTGTGATGAAGTGTGAGAATATCCACATGCTTGGGCAACATAGCAGCTAAGCTGGTAAGCATGTGATCCACTTTGTATAACCCATTCGGGCTAGCCAGGATGCTACCGATTGTAGATCCACCTTTCATTATCTTGCACAATCTGTCCTCAAACTGCACAGTGTAACTGGCCTGGACAATATGGCCAACCAACACTACAGTGAGGCCCATATCTGGCGCGTGCAAGGCGTCACGCAATAACACCTTAGTTGACTTTGCGCCATTTGGCACCTCTACCTAAAGGTCTCCTGTGCCAACTGCATAAAAGACACAGTTGTTCACTGCAGTGATAAGATGAGCAGGGATTTCATGCTACATAACAAAATGCTCGCGAAATGGGGACATATGATGTGATGCCCCAGAATTATACAGTTCTCTCTCTGTGCCACTCATTTCATCGGCCACCATTGCTGGGATCCAAGGAGTCTCTTGTTCTTCCTCTTCCCCAGTCTCCTTGATCACAGCCCACACCTTGATATCTCTGTCCTTCTCCCCTGCTTGCTTGGCGCCTGCAGCAGTGTTGCCTTTACCTCCACTATCCTTCATGCCACTGTTCTTCGCTCCACCACATCTCATGGGACCTTGCCCCTCTTTGCTGCCACCTTTCGCCCAGCAATCGGCCTTAACATGGCCTTTCTTGTGACAATTAAAACATTTGACTTCATTGATGAACAGCATAGGTGAAGAAGTTTATACTCACAGTGGACAAGAGGACTGTGGTGAGATATAAGCAGCGCAGGGTAGCAGGGATCTTGCAGTAGAGCTAATAGAGATGTCTGATACACCAGAGTGAGAACTGATCATATTACAGAGAAGGGGAACTAACCTGATACACCAGAGTGAGAACTGGGGTATCAGTGCATACATGGTACTCTACTTATACACATTGGAGACAATAGTCTTTGTACTACAATGGGGAACAAAAGGAGTGTCTACAATGGGTAGAATACAATAAGACCCTGGAATACAATGTAGGTCAAAACAAAGGGAGTGTACTTAACAATAAGTACAAAAGACAGTATAGAAAGCATGTGATAAACATAGAACAAAGGAAAGTACAATATGCATATAACAATACCAGTTCTTGTAATTGTTCTGTATAATGATGTCATAGATAACAAAGTCCAAGATTGTAAAGATCATAATAATCTAATCTACATGTGTCCTGTATATCTAATCTAATCTAAAGCAGTCCATATCTGCATAAGTCCTTTTGAGCTGCCAAGTGCACACAGGTCACTTATCAACATTCATGTTTCTTGCCTCTCTTCTAGGCGTCTGCAGCAAACGCCTCATCTTGGGCTTTGCCTTCCTTTAAGGTGCATTGGTCAAACTCATCTGTGGCAAGCTTAGTTACTATGGCAGGGGTAGGAGTAGTGCCGCTCATCTCAGCAGCAGCAGCTATGGTGCTCAGGGTTAGCTGGTACAACGGTGGTAATGACCCCATCAAAATCGAGGCATATTCACTTTTGGGCACAGACTTGCCCATTGCCACCAACTGCTGACGCAGCCTGGATAGCTGCTTGAAGTGTTTGCACATGCTGTCCTCCTCAGCGCAGTGCATCATCTGGAGCCACCTCTCCAAGTCCACCAGGATCAAGGAGGTACATCCCTCATACAGCTGCTTTAACTCATCCCACACTTCCTTTGCTGACATCTTGCTTTTGATGCTGTCAAACACAGTGTCTGGAATCGAAACGGCAATAAGCTGCTTCACGACAGCTTGATCAAGGTTTCAATGCATCTGCGGCATCTGGCTGCCTACATTGCCAGCATCCAGATACATTTGGGTAACAGTAGGGGAAGTGAGGTGTTTACCCAGGCCACGCAAGTCCATGGCCCAGATCATTCTATTGTGGTACGTCACCCAGTTTGAACCGTCTGCAATTAACTTGGTAACATTCATCTTTATGTCGTCGCCCATCTTGACAATATACTGATGAACAGCACAGGGTAAATGGAACTCATACTCACAGAGACAAGGTAGACTGTGGTGAGAATAGAGTAACGCAGGGAAGCAAGATCTAGCAAGTTGAGCAGATAGAACGTCTGATAGCACAGAGTGAGAACTGTATCATATTATAGAGAAGGGAACTAACCCAATAGCACAGAGTGAGAACTGTGGTATCAGGGTGTACATGGTACTCTACTTATACACTTTGGAAACAATAGACCTTGTACTACAATAGGATACAAGGGAGAGCGTTATACAATAGGTAGAGTACAATAAGACCCATATCAATATGGAGTCGGAACAAAAGGAGTGTACTTAAACAATAGGTACAATGGAAAGTAAAGAACAAGGATACATCATAATAGATAGTCCTAATGCGTACTACAATAACAAGTCCTTTGTGATTGTTCTGTACATATGATGTCATAGATAAGATAGTAGTCCGAGATTGTAAAGATCATAATCTAATCTACATGTCCTATATATCTAATCTAAAGCAGTCCATTATCTGCATAAGTCCTTTGAGCCGCTAAGTGCACACAGGTCACTTATCAACATCTCCCTGTGATCAGCAATCTGGGACTAGCACAAGCCCATGTCTATATTATGTTGCTGCAGCAAAACACGCGCTAACGACTTGATGAAGCTATCTGCAACCATTTCTGCAGTAGGGGTTTTGATAAGGGTGATGGTGCCCTTTTCAATGTACTCCCTAATGACAAGATGCCGTATGGCAATGTGCTTTGATTGCCTCCCAGTGACAGGGTTTTGAGCCAAGTCAATGGCACCCTTGTTGTCACCATGTAGTGGGATGGGGTCATCGACCTCATACCCGAGTTCTGCAAGGAAGCTCTGATACCAAGCGGCTTGGTTGGCCACATCGGTCATAGCCATGTATTTAGCCTCTGTAGTGTTTTGGGCTACAGTCTTTTGCTTGTGCGAAGACCAGCTTATTGCACCATTAGCTAGTATGAACACATAACCAGAAGTGGAGTGTCTGTCGTCAACCTGGTTACCCAGACTGGAATCAGTGTAGCCATGAAGGCCATCTCCACTGGCGCCATCATAGATCAAGCGCATGTCCATAGTTCCTACTAAGTAGGACAGAACATACTGCACCAACCGTAGATGTTGGGGGGAAGGATTTGCTGCATACTGTGCCAAATGTGATACAGCAAAGGAAATGTCAGGTCTAGTGCCAATCTGGATGTACAGCAGACTACCAATGAGTGACTGATAGTGCATAATGTCAGAAGCAGTAGCCTGACCTGTATATTTATGAAGGTGCTTGTCAGCACCAGCAGGTAAGGGTGTGGAGTGTGGTGTGGCATCAGCCATCCCAAAGCGTTCAAGGACATCCTTGACATAGCCAGACTGATCTATTTCGATGCGTCTGAGGGAGCAGTTCTGCACAATGCGTATACCAAGATATAACTCTATCTCCCCGAGATCTGTCATCTCATAGCGCTCAGATAGATCTGACTTAACACACTTGATGTTCTCCAAAGATGCACCCAAGATTGTGATGTCATCAATGTAAACGATAACGAAGAGTGGACCATCCCCCTCTCGTTGAGGCAACACATAAATGCCTGCATCGGCAAACGTCCGCTTAAAGCCTAGTGTAGTTAACACTCCATGGAATTGCAAGTTCCATGTGTGGGAGGCTTGTTTGAGACCATAGATTGCCTTAACCAGGCGACACACCTTCGTCTCAGAGCCAGTGACAGTGAAACCTTGTGGCTGCTCCATATATATCTTCTCGTCGAGCACGCCATTGAGAAAAGCAGACTTGACATCCATTTGATGGATTTGCCAGTCCTCTAGCACAGCTAATGCTAGCAACATACAAAGTGACTCAAATCGTGTGATGGAAGAGAAGGTTTCATCAAAATCTATGCCAGGGATCTGCATAAATCCCTTAGCCACCAAGCAAGCTCTGTAGTGGCCATCCGCCTTGAGCTTGAAGACCCATTTGGATTTTACTGCCTTGCGATTAGGCGGGAGATCCACTAACTCCCATGTGCCATTCTTGGTGAGCACATCTATCTCATACTGACATGCCTTAGTCCACCTGTCTGCATCACCAGACTTCATAGCCTCTGCATAAGATGCAGGGTCTCTACCCACATAAGCTGCAGCTAACAGCTCTACATACCCCAACCTTTTGCCGCGTGTGGCCACATTATCTGCATTGAAGTAGCAGGGATTGGGCACTGGTACACGTGCAGAACGTCTTAGTGCACTGTCCATTTCGCACAACAGCTGACTATGCTGTGCATGGTCCTCAAAACTCCCAGGCATTTCTGGTGAGGGAGGAGGCACATGGTGCATAATGCGAGTGGCACCTTGACATGGTGGTGGTGATGTGGGAGTGGTGTGCTCACGCTTAGGTGTGGTGGGCAGAGTGGGGTGTGCAAGTGGTGGTGGTGGTGTGTGTGGACGCTCTTGTTTTGGGTCTAATAAATCCTCAACATCCTCCTCCTCACTACTATGTGAGTGTGCAGGGGAGGGTGCTTGCTGTGGTGGTAACACCAGTGGGTGAGGCACGGCAGTTACTGGTGTGATAATGTGTGGGGCCATTTGAGAAGTGGAAGGTGTGGGGTGTGTCTTAGCACCCTGAAGGGACGGGAAGCTACTCTCGTCGAATGTCACATCCCTTGACAAACGAACAGAGCGGGTTTGACGGTCCCAAAGCCTGTAGCCCTTAGATTCAGGCTCAAACCCAATAAGCGTGACCTCAATGGCCTTTGCATCTAATTTGCGACACTTATCAGCGGGTACATGCATGTACCCCTTGCATCTAAAGACGTGTAAATGGGAAACATCTGGAACCTTGCCACAGTTTCAGAGTTCAAAAGGTGTGCGCCACTTAAGCGTATGGGTAGGAGAGTGGTTGTAGATGTGCACAGCTGCACACACTGCATGCTCCCAGAAGCCTTTAGATAAGCCAGCTGTGTGTAGCATGGTCATTGCCTTATCCATAATGGTGCGGTTAAACCGCTTGGCTTTCCCGTTCAATTGTGGTGAACCTGGCATCATAAGATGATGCTCTATTCCTCTCTGCTTGAGGATGTCCTGTGTGTGGCTGGACATGTACTCGCCACCGCAGTCAGAGTGCAGTGCATGCAGTTTGTGTGTAGTCTGGGTTTCACCCCAAGACAAGAACATCTGCAGTGACTTTGCAAACTGATCCTTTGACTTAAGGAAGTGAACCACTGCATGCTTGGAGTGGTCGTCTATGAAGGTGGCAGTGTACACAGAGCCTTGCAAGGACTGAGTTTGCATAGGACCAGCTAGATCACTATGCACAATCTCAAATATACGAGTTGTCCTCTTGGTTGAGGACACAGAGAAGGGTTGGCGAGTGGATTTACCCAACTCGCACCCACGACACACAGCAGTGTGTGTGGTAGAGCTGTCAATGTCCATGCCAGTAGTGGCAGAGGGACCATACAACTTAAGAGCAGCAGGGGAGATGTGTCCCATGCGCTGATGCCAGATATCAAGAGTGGTGGCAGCACTTTTGATGTGAGCATTTAGGCCAATATTTGAAGTGTCCAACCAGTACAGGTTGTCCTCCAAATAGCCAACAGCTACACAGCTTTTATTGACAGTAATTTTGAATGAGCCACTGTCAAAGGCCACTTCCGCACCCTTTTGCGCTAGTGCACGCGTCGACAAGAAGTGTGTTTTCACCTGTGGAAGGTGTAGCACATTACTTAGGGTGATAGGAATGCCTTGGCTCGTTGTAAAGACGACAGAGCCCACACCAACTTGGTCTATTGTAGACTTATCTCCCAGACGCACAGCGCCTTTGCACAGAGAGTAGTCCTTGAAGTCAGACCGATGTGGTGTGATGTGGTGTGTGGCACCACTGTCCATCATCCAACACACACACGAGGCAGCATACAAGGCAACACCGATAGATTCATCAACCTCCTTAATGGAGGTGGTGGTAGGTACTAGTATATGACTATTGGCGGCCTTGTTGCCACTGCCCTTCGCCTTTTCATCTGCTTCATCCTTCTTCCTCTTCCTGCAATCAGGCTTGATGTGCCCCTTCTTATTGCAGTAGTGGCAGGTAAGACCAGAGTGATCTTTCTTTTTGCCCTTGCCACTAGCTTTAATGGGGGCAGCCTTATTGAGGGAGGAACCAGAGGGACCGGAGCGGCGTGCCTCCTCAGACACTATGCGCGCAATTATTTCAGCATGCTTAAGTGTGGAGGGAGCACCACCAGCTAGGATTGTAGAGGCCAACACCTTATAGGAGGGTGGCAGTGTGTGAAGCAAGATGAGAGAGAATTGAGTGTCAGTGACACCCATGGAAGCGTTGAAGAGTGCGACTTTGAGCTCATTAAGCTTGGCCAATTGGGAGGCCATTGGGCCAGAGTCGTCGAGGCAGGCTTGTGTTAACTGGATCCATAAATTAAATATGGTGGTGCTGCCCAAAGCACCAGCATATACGTCCTTCAGCTTGTCCCACTTATTTTTAAAGGTGGGATAAGCAGTGGCATCAGCCACCAAGGAGTAGACATCTGGTTTGAGGTATAGGTGGAGGTATGCCTTGGACCTTCTCTGAACAGAGTCCCATTCATCTGGCACAATGCCAGTGGGAGCAGTGTCCATGGTGAACACATCTTCAGCTTCATGCAGCGTGAGGATGGCTTCAATAGTGCCAGACCATTCACTCCAGTTGGAGCCGTCAAATTGACTGAGATGGATGCCAGAGGGCATGCCGAAGGTTGCGCCATACGCATTTGTAAGGCGTCCAGAAGGTGTGGATCCAGAGCCACTGCTTGAGCCTCCTCCAGAGCCTAAAGGGGCAGCAGTAGTGGCAGGAGTTGTACCAGACATTTGGGATGGTTATCTATTGCCGAGGAGCAGTCAGCGATAGTGCTCATAACTTTTGCAAGATGTAGAAGGGAATAGTTTTACTGTTCCAGTCTGTGAATCTGTAAGGCCAGAACGCAAAGCATCCTGCCTCCATAAACATGCCAGTGTTACAAGGGCTAGGCCCAGGATGGAAGCCTCTTCACATACTAGGAGTTGGCTGCCTGCCAGGATGTGTCTAAGACACAACTCAACTAGAGTGCACCAGAGGGGAAAGTGGAGTGATCTTTCAGAGCCCAAGGCTGTCTACCTCAGCCTTCTCGGCCTATTGGTTGCCTCATTGCCATAAAGGCTTCACTGTGCCCTTTCCCTTTGACACATTTTAAGGTAGGTATCTGGTTGCAGAACACCTAAGGCAAACACCCCCTAGAGCCTGCACCAGATTTTACACTCCCATGGTGAGGAGATTCTGCACACAGTGTGGAGCACCAGAGACAGCTGGTGCTAAGCTCCACAATACACAGCCCAGTGGGCCATGCACGCCTAGATATGTATTAAGGGGCTACCAGACCCAATCACCTTGCACGCTCACAGGGGCGAGGGACACAATGGGGGTGAAAGTAGGACTACTGGGCATGGTATAGTAATGGAGGTTCCTCACCTGGGACACCTCACACCTGAGGGTACCCAGGCTTGGGCAAGGCTGGTTAGGCCCCAGACAGACCTTGACCTAGTATGTGCCCATAGTGACACAGGGACTAGCCAAGTGGAACAGAGGGCGCAGGGCCCATAACCTGATGAACAGCACAGGGTAAATGGAACTCATACTCACAGAGACAAGGTAGACTGTGGTGAGAATAGAGTAACGCAGGGAAGCAAGATCTAGCAAGTTGAGCAGATAGAACGTCTGATAGCACAGAGTGAGAACTGTATCATATTATAGAGAAGGGAACTAACCCAATAGCACAGAGTGAGAACTGTGGTATCAGGGCATACATGGTACTCTACTTATACACTTTGGAAACAATAGACCTTGTACTACAATAGGATACAAGGGAGAGCGTTATGCAATAGGTAGAGTACAATAAGACCCATATCAATATGGAGTCGGAACAAAAGGAGTGTACTTAAACAATAGGTACAATGGAAAGTAAAGAACAAGGATACATCATAATAGATAGTCCTAACGCATACTACAATAACAAGTCCTTTGTGATTGTTCTGTACATATGATGTCATAGATAAGATAGTAGTCTGAGATTGTAAAGATCATAATCTAATCTACATGTCCTATATATCTAATCTAAAGCAGTCCATTATCTGCATAAGTCCATTGAGCCACTAAGTGCGCACAGGTCACTTATCAACATATACAATGTGTGTGCTCGTTAAAACTGAATAGGGGTTCAAATAGGGGCTACTGATGTGTCAATTGGCAGCACCAGGGCCCATAACCTCTCCAGGTTATGGCCTGTGCAAGTTTATTAAGACAAGAACTGGGGTGGTTTTCTGAGCACATGTGAGGTTCGAGCTAGAAGCCGGGGTTTGCATGATGGGAAGGAAAAACAACTTGTTACATTAGGGGCTCCTTTTGAGCCCCCTTTTATATACTACTCATACAAGTAACTACCATGTAAAGTAAACCGAGAATAAATGACATACATGCAGCATCACTTTACTACAGTAGGTAGAGCCAAAACTGAGATACCTGAAACGCCCAAGACCAAGAACCGAAGTGCTTAAATCAGTAAGTAGTACACACACACACATGAGACAGTATAGTAACACACACATGATAAGATGCAAAATGAAAATAAGAAAGTGAAAGGCTGGAGAAAGACAAAGGCCATCTTAAGAAATATAACTGAAACAAAATACCTCAATCCATCATGATCATGTCAAGTACCAGTGCAGCCAAGGATACTAGGATGTGGGCATCCTCCTTGAAAAGGGGGTGATGTTACAATGCAAGAGCTGGACTTCAGGTAGCTCATATCCCCAAACCAGATGCATGTGATACTTGTATATAACTCATCGATAACAGTAT
Organism: Lactarius psammicola; assembly: GCA_025769895.1. NCBI lineage: Eukaryota > Fungi > Basidiomycota > Agaricomycetes > Russulales > Russulaceae > Lactarius > Lactarius psammicola. The sequence continues at coordinate 13,314 of WTXK01000685.1, forward strand.
CAAAAACCCCAGTACTGTACAATAAGAACAAGGTTTGTGATTAGCTTCTCACTGTACCATATCTGTGACTTGGACAGACCTCATACAATAACTATATGATACACAATTGGTTACCATACCATTCAAGAGGTGCTTTAAAGCCCTTAAGTATCTGTATATAAGGTAGCCAAGCTGTGCCCATAGTTGGCAGCTTGGTCTTCTTGAATCCACCATTGTCTTGTCATCTATTCTTGCATCTGCCAGCCTTGCACTCCTATAGCTAGGAGTCTGCCTTGTCTAGTGTTGCCATGGCATGGTGTGGCATGGCATGGCGCAGATGAGATTGGCTCCCCAGGTTCCTGGCTCTGGAGCCAAGCTGGAGTCATAAAATGTGGTGGAGCATGGAGTGGCTTGGCTGAGAGCCAGCTTCAGCCATGGCTCATTCAACAGATACATAAAAGGAAATTTATTTGTTACAAGTTACTATGTAATTTTTACATGCCTATGCAACGAACACTGTAAGGGCAGCTCAGCCCTTGGCCATGAAATTAGCTGTTTCCACTTGTTTTGATCACCTTGGAATTGTCACATGTTACCTCTTATCTTGGACTTGAAAATTGAGACATAACGGTCTAATATACTCATTATGCCACAAATTAAACTAACATAACCAAACAAGAAATTTTTTCAGCACATTTCCATGTACATATGAAAAAGCTGTAATTATGACCACTCATCCTTGCCATTCCCTTCAAAAGACTGCAAAAAATCTAATGGCTTACTGGCTGGATAATTTTTGACCTCTAGAATAGTGTCCATAGCCCCTTTCTCCACATCTTTCTTAAGCCAATCTGTGAAGTCAAGTGAGTGACCACCCCAAAATGAAAACTTCAGCATCTGAAGGGCTTCCATTAGTGCTGGTGCAATGTGGTTACGACATGCTGTCACTGTCTCCTTTGCTAAAGAGAAGACATGTTCACATGGAACAGAAGAGCCCTAAATGGGCAGGATATCCATAGCCATTGCAAAAAGTGTTGGATACCACTGTTGGTTCTCCTAATAGAGTTTAACTATTAAAAGTCATCAAGAAAGATGAAAATACTTACCTGCCAATATACAAGTGGTGTTGCGGAGATCATGGGGTCCAAGAGGTAAGCATTAAGCTCAGCATCCACACCCCACTCAGAACCTGTGGCTATTACTAATCTGTCTGATCCCAACCCAAGCAGGTTGGCCACCCAGTCATCTTCTCCACAGAAGGGTGACCCCAAGTCGCTGTTCTCTGTGGGCTTGTATAGATAAAGCTAGATATTTGTTAGTAGTAGTTCTGGTCTAATATATATAAGTAACCTTACCTTATCTAAAAACATCTGTTTAACTCTGGTGGCTTGAGATGGCATATTTTTTTCAAACCATTGGAACTTCATGGTTGGGTTAAGAACTGAAAATGTAATTAGTTAAATACTTATACATATATATTAGCTGAACTTACTTGTTGCTAAGATGTACGCAGGCACAGCCGACATGGATGCTTCATAATTGGCTAGCTTTTCAAGTCCCACATCTATAACCATAGATGCTTGTGGCATCTCTATCTTTTGTTAATTCCACAGTATGCGCATTGCCTGAAATGAGGGTATAGCATGACACAAGGTGGGTGTTTTCTCTGCTGACAAGCGCTGTTGAAAGGAGTGAGGGACCTGTAAAAATAATATAAAGATTGTTTCACATGTAATAAAATAATATAACAAACCGACAATATTCTCTTGCATACCTTAAGAGCCTTCCATTCTTCATCATTGAGGTGATAACATTGAAGTTCTGGCTCATTTAGCAGGTAACTTGAAATAGACTAAAAGTGATATACTTAGTGCTACTAATATTAACAAAAACATGAACACTACCTCTTGAAGCTTCAATGCCCTCTCAATCATAAAGTATGTTGATGACCACCGTGTATTGCAGTCATGGATAAGTTGAAGAGATGATTTTTGATGTGCTTGCTGAATTGTGAGAAAGGCTTGCCAGTGAAGGCCAGAAGCACGTATCTGCCACTATTAAGATAAAATACCCTTATAACAATACAGTACTTACCATTTGCACCACAGTGCGAACCACAGCAATAGGATCCTTTGATATAGCCTCACTAAATCCATTAGTGTTTGCATAGCTGTGCATAATAGCTGCAATGTCTGAGTCCTCATGTGCATAGTCCATGTTTGTGATGGCTCCAAGAATAGCCTTACATGCAAGGTTCATGATATGTGGAAAGCAACTAGATAATGGTTAGCTTATTATCAACACCATAGATGAAAAATCAAACTGGATGTGTCACTTGAAGTTATCAAATTTAATGCCACATGCCCTTAGTAACATGTCAAATGCCACCATCATAGTGTCATTGTTGGATGCATTGTCCATAGTAATCCATCCAATCTATACCACAATATTATCATTAAATAATAGCCATATATATTTCAGTAGTCACTGACCTTTATAAGAATTTGCACCCAGTCAATAATAGAGAATAGGATGTGTGCTAGTTGCTTTCCTTCATGGCCTTTTGGCACCACATGAAAGCCAATCAGAGCTGAGCGTAAGATGAGCTTCTTTCCTGAACCATCCAGGGTGTCTTCAGCATGCTCCTTAATTCAGTGTGCAGTTACAACCATGAATGCAACTAGCTGTATATCTGACCAGATGTCAGTGGTTAAAGATATCTTGCCAATAGCTTTCTGAAGTGGAAAATCAACAATGGCAAATGCAACATAATGTAATCAATACCTTAAGCTGTGACCTAAGCTTGACAAGGTATTCATCAAGAACCTCTATCACATGTGTGCGAATGGTAGTATGATAAGGGATGTCATGATCCTTTAATTCTGGGCACAGCATAAGAAAGAGCTTGCAGAGTTAACAAGATTCAATAATATTGATAGACTATATGGCAAGTTTAGCATCAATAAGATATGAGAGATACCACATACCTGATTATCGGCAACAATCCATTCAACAAGAGCATTAACAAATGCCTCATGACCAAACCAGGGGCAATCCTCAGACAACACTAATGACAGATTTGTTAAGTAACCACCAAGGTGCTCAGCTTCATATGTGGCCTTTGCAGCCAAGCCATCTCTGCCCTTGATAGCAAGGCCAAGATCAAGGCATAACTTCACCCATTCATTTCGGTGACTATCCACAAGATGTTCTTGAAGATTGCTTGACCCTGTAGTTAAGCTGAATGTCTTGGCCTGAAGCTGATCACCTGCACTCTGTGGATCATTATTCATGATTTGTTTGCTGTAGTGTGTTCAGTTAATGTTAGAATAGTTTAAATAAGTACTCACCAGCAGAGCAAACATTCATGCCGCCTCTTGTCATTCTCCATAAAAAAGTGCCACACATCTTATGCAGCACACCGCTTCTTGTTGCCAGCAGGACCATCCTGGTGCAATGTCCTACGTTGGACAGTGTGTGGGCGGCCCGGTGTTTAGCCCAGTGTACAACCTGGTGTGACAGGGTTAAGACCTGCAGATGGTAGACACCATAGTGCCCCATCAACCCCCTGAGGACATGGTGTCAATATAGAATCATTGTTACGATACGGGATCCCGGGTAGCTTGTATCCCCGGACCGGCGACATGTGATAACGGTATGTGACTCATAGATAACGGCTCCGATAACCCAGTACTGTACGATAAGTAACGAGGATGTGATTGGCTCTTATTGTATAACCCGGACGGACATTTACGATAACCATACTATACGTGATTGGTTACTTACCTTTTAAGAGGCGCTTCAAAGCCCTCGCGTATATGTATATAAGGTTAGCCAAGCTGCGCCGTAGTCCGCAGCTTGGTCTTCTTGAATCTATTCTGTCTTCTTTTCTCTTGTCCTTTTCCATCGGTCTTAGTCTCGCGCTCCTCCTGATAGGAGTCTGCCTTATTGTCATCACCCTTGAGTCAGTATTGCCTTCCGAATAAGGCTTGCTGTTATACTCCCACGATCACGTGCCAGAAGGGCCGTCATATCGCTAAGTCGTTATCTAGTTGTGTCGCCTCTCTTGTCACTCAAGTCGAGCCACGTGCCAATAGACACGTAACATTAAGACCAAGCTCCCACCGTGGCGACTGAAACAACTGCTGATAGTTGGGTATTTGCGCAATACTCCATTGAACGAAGAGGAGATCGAAACGTTCCCACCCGATACCTGAGAAACGTGTGGTGGGGAACAGTCGACAACGTCACCGGATATTGGGTAGACATACCCGCAAGACCATCAAGAACTTACCCAGTTGAGTTCAATTTCGAACATACGTGTTGGACAGAAATTGCTTGGAGCCCTCGTAGAGGACGGTGGGACGTACTCCGACCCACAGGAAACGAATACAATTGCAACATCCTACGAAGCAAAGTGGTACATCGAGACCAGTGGGGCCCAATTGACGGCGTAGAAGACGACAGTGCACCGGTGCCATCCGAAGGTAGCACAGAACCAACTACTACAGAGGACGAAGTAGGGGACCGACCAGACGCAGAAGAAGAACAACAGCGTCAACGATTTGACGAGATACGTATCAATTCTCTAGCTGCCCAAGCGGAACAAATCAACATCAGATCGCCTGCAGTTATGGCTACAGAAACACGCACCTACACCAAAGAAGAGAATAGGCTCGCCGACGCACTGGCTGAGCGAAGGATACAAAACGAACGCAAAGAAGAAAGGGCGCCCACGCCAATACAACCAGAAGAACGAGTCATCGACCCAAATACGGGTCACCATGTAACACTCGACGAACTTGCCAACCAACGAATGTATGGGCCAGACCAACCCGATCCACCCTCCGACAGAGAACAGAGCCAAGTATGGAGCTACTTGGCAAGGCAACGCGTGGAAGGTGAGGGAATACCCGCCAACATTCCAAGAGGAGGAGGACCCCCCGGACGCTACCCTGGGGGAAGTACCACCCCGACGACCTCCCGCAGGAGGGCCGCCACCACCAGGAGGAGGAGGCGGGGGCGGTAATGGCGGAGGAAGCGGAGGCCCACCAGGGGCCAACCCCGATGGAAGAGGGGATTATAACAAACTACAAGGGCAGCCACCTCCCATATTTCGTGGGGATAGAAAAGCTACTGAAACATTCCTTACCAAGTGGGAGTTGTACAGAGGCATGAACCGCCATACACAAACGATGCGGGAAGCCTACTCGCGCGCCATTCTCTTCCTCACTTTCCTGGAGGGAGATGACCTGAACGAGTGGATCACCACCCATACTAGATGGCTGACGTTGCAAATCGCAAATGGAATACCGGAAGATGACGAACGAATATGGGAAGCTGTATACCGCAGCTTCAAGAGGCGATTCACGAATACATTAGAGCAAGAGCAAGCACGAACGGCATTGCAAGATGGGATACGTATGGAAGGAGGAGATATTGACAAGTACGTGTCAAAATTCGAAGAACTAGTGCGGCGTGCTGGCTACCGAGCAGACTCGCCAATGGTGATCAACGTATTCACCAAAGGACTCCCGCGCAAACTATACGAGCAATGTTACATGCTCGACAATCCGCAGAGCTACGAAGGATGGAAGGCAGCCCTCCTCAAGAGGCAGGAACAGTACATCCACCTTCAAAACCACTTCAACGAAGGAAAGAAGAACTTGGAGAAATATTGGAACCGCCCCGGAAACCGAGGGGGATACTTTCCACCCCCACACCTCACACACCCTGATGCAATGGACACGTCTGCGCGGGCCAGAGTGAGAGGAGGGGAAAGTCGACAATAGCATCACGGCGGTCGCAAGCTCCGAAGACATGAGTCCCAACGATCCAAATTTCCGACCGTATACTCAAGGATCGAGGGGGGCGATACGCACCTAGAGGAGGATACGTTCAATGGCAAGGGGGGACAACCCCGTGACACCAGGGGAGTACAATGTTATAATTGCCAGCGATACGGGCATTTCAGTCGCGATTGTACACAGCCACGAAAACCACGACAAAGTCAACCACCACCAGTACAAGCCCGCGCTACCACAAACCTGTCACCACAACAAGAAGCGGCGCAAGTACTTCAGACGATCGCTAACAAGAGCGATGAAACTCAAGAACTGGTGATGAAGGGAATCTGGGAGTGGGAGGATTTTTCAACGCCTGAACCCGGCGGCCTGGGTGAGGGCAATACATTCTCGTGATGTTGTAATAGTAACTAAGCACTTTTGATCTATGCATATCCCAATTTCGACTCGCACACATCATGCTATGGCCGACGTACAAGCACTGGTGGACAGTGGAGCTACCGACTGCTTCATGAACCACACATTCACAAAAAGGATGGGGCTGGGACTAGTTCCCCTGGAAAAGCCGCGAAGAATATGGAATATTGACAATACGGAAAACAAAGGGGGGTCCATCACTCATTATGTGGACCTCGATGTACGCACTAAAGGAATCCACAAGGAAATAAGATTCCTTATCACAGATATTGGAAACGAAGACGTGGTGTTAGGATACCCGTGGCTGGCCACATTTGAACCAAAATTCACATGGCGGTATGCCACTATCCATGAAGACATGTTACCTGTGGTACTCTGGTCTGTAAATCCCCAAATAATACGTCGACCAGTCATCGGTGCCACCATTGCAGAATCGCTTCCAGTCCAAGAAAAAGATGCAATCGTTCGAAAACTCGAGGAGCAATGCACCGTCCGCACAACGGCAACGGAACTTGCCATCAATGCGAAGCAATACACAAAAGCCGCGGTCTTACCGCCACAATACATACAATACGCAGCACTCTTCAGCGAAGACGAATCGCGGCGATTCCCCCCGAAAAGGGTTTGGGACCATGCCATCGAGCTGAAGCCCAACGCGCCAGCAGCTTTGGACTGCAAGGTGTATCCTCTTATGCGCAGGAGGATGAAGCACTCCAAACATTCATTACCGACGAATTAAAAAAGGGGTACATACGACCCGCCAAATCGCCTTATACGCATCACCCTTTCTTCTTTGTCAAGAATGAAGGACGGCAAGCTTCGACCCGTACAGGATTATCGAAAACTGAATGACGTCACGGTGCGAAAACCAATACACCCCTCCCACTTATCACCGATCTCATCACGGACCTGAGCAACGCGGACATCTACACGAAGCTCGACATCCCGTTGGGCTACAACAACGTTCGCATTAAGGAAGGAGACAAAGAAAAGCGGCCTTTAAAACGCGCTAACGGACTCTTTGAACCCACGGTCATGTACTTCGGGCTAACCAACTCTCCGGCTACATTCCAGACCATGATGAACTTCATATATCGCGACACCATTCTCAAACATGAAACGCGCGGCACCATGATCCGCATCTACATGGACGACATCGGCATCGCATCCCGCTCCGGCCTCGACGGTCACGTGGACGCGGTCTGTGACGTCTTACAGGTCGCCAAGGATCACAACCTCTATTTCAAACTCGAGAAATGCCTTTTCCACGCGCCCGCGATGGATTACCTGGGGGTAATCCTTGAAAAGGGGGTAACACGTATGGATCCTGCAAAAATCACGGGCATCCGTGATTGGCCTATCCCTAAAACTGTTAAGGACGTCCGCTCTTTTCTCGGTTTCTGCAATTTTTATCGCGCATTTATTAAAGGTTTCGCACACCATGCACGCCCTCTAAACACACTCACAAGAAAAGGGGAAGTATGGAAGTGGGGACAAGACCAACAAACAGCGTTTGATACGCTCAAAGCGCGAGTAACGCAGGAACCTATATTGGCACACCCAGTACTGACAGACCAGTTTGAGCTGGAAGTAGACGCCTCGGGATATGCCATTGGAGGGGTTCTCCTACAACGGAAGCAAGATGGAAAGAAACACCCGATTGGATACTACTCAAAGATGCTAGACCCGGCTCAACACAACTACCATGTATACGATCTCGAACTATTGGCAATAGTGGAAGCGCTCAAGCACTGGAAACCCCTACTAGCGGGCTCCCCACATGACATCATTGTCCATTCAGATCACACAAACCTGCTATACTGGAGAAGCCCCCAAAACATTAACAGGTGGATAGCAAGGGAAGTAGTTGAACTGTCCGAATACCCAATCAAAATAAAGCACGTAGCAGGACAAGCAAATGGACGCGCCAATGCGCTGTCAAGACAAAGTGATTACGACACCAGGGACAGCGACAATCAAAGTATAGTGGTACTCCCGGACCACATGTTCCTCCGAACAATGGGAACGACATCCGTCGAAGCTGAGGAAGCGACCCAACAAGCACAAGATGAGACACAAATACAACAGTGGATCAATGCACACAGACTGATGAAAATCGACGGGGTATGGTACAAGGAAGGTCGACGCGTTGTCACTGGGGGAGTATCCAAAAAACGCGCGATTATCGACGCTCACCACTCTCCCCAGTGTACGGACATCCCGGCATGACAAAAACCGGCATGCTGGTGGCTAGACGATACTTTTGGCCAGGAATGACCAGGGATGTGGTGGAATACATCAAGGGATGCGCTGAATGCCAGCGGAACAAAGTCAAACACGCGACCCATTCGTGCCCCTCTCCCCTATATTTCCAAGAGAAGATGCAAAGCCGTTGAAATGGTAGCCATGGACTTCATCATTAAGTGCCATCATGGAGGATATGATTCTATACTCACGGTTACCGACCACGACTGTACCAAAGCGGCGGTGTTCATACCGTGCACTGAAGATATTACTGCAGAGGAAACCGCTCAACTGTATGCCAGGAACGTGTTCGCACGATACGGACTCCTGTCAAAGATCATCTCAGATCACAACCCACGATTCGCTTCAAATTTGCGAGGGAACTATGCAGGCAACTAGGGATCAAACAGAATATCTCGTCGGCATATCATCCTCGGACGGACGGACAGTCAGAAAGGACGAATCAGTGGCTGGAACAATATCTGCGATTACAGGTCAACTTCCATCAGAAGGACTGGCTCCATTATCTGCCACTAGCGGAATTCGCGCACAACTCGTGGCCTTATGAGATAACCAGGAAGTCCCCTTTCGAACTTCTTATGGGATATCACCCTCGCGCTGATTGGATGGATAAGCCGTCCCTTATACCTCAGATAACAACACGCATGGAACAATTGAAAGAGGCACGGCGGGAAGCGCAATCGTTCTCACGAAGGCCCAGACCTTGTGGGTCAAACATAAAGATACGCCCAAATTCAGGTCAACGACCAAGTATGGCTAGATGGGCGCAATCTCAAGACAAGTCAACCAAGCGCAAAGTTGGCGGCGAAGAGCATGGACCTTTTTATGGTAGACCAGGTGATGTCGCCATACTCTTA
>WTXK01000686.1:0-22549 GCA_025769895.1 Lactarius psammicola
GCAGAGGTTGTCCGAGTGTTCAACGTGTCGCTTCAGGTGAGCCTTTACCTTTGGATATACGTTGAGCACCCTTGTAAATTCTCTGCAGCCTGGCCAGAGCAAGATTCAAATAAGCCATCTACCTGGATCGATCGACACAGACTCTGCCCGCGTCAGCGGGCTTGGAGACGCTCAATTGTCAGATGTGGTCTGCTCTGTTGGCCGTGGAATCGAGGAAATCGACCCACTGAGCACGAGCGAGGTCGTTCGCAAGCTCCAAGCGAAGAAGGACGCGCTTGTTGAAGATCGGGATGCTCTGGATGACATCTCCGACACTATGGTCACTTATTCCAAGACTCTGGTAGGGGACACGGTGTCCCCTCCCCGGGCGGAGAAATTCTTTGACAACCTTTTGACGCGATCTCAGACTTTGAGGTCGACACGTGTCGGGTTGGAAGAGGAGATCCTCCAGCTCACGCGCCAAATTGACGTGTTGTCTTCGGCCGAAGAGAGAAAGCAAGGAAAGTCCGACGGGGAGGTGACGGTGGTCATCGCGGCCAAGCAAGCGACTGAGATCGAGCTTAAATTGACCTATCGTACGTAACGCGATTTTCGACCACTGCTGAGGGATTCCTTGATTGACTCCACTTCCAATTTCAGTTGTCCAGAATGCGACGTGGTCTGCGGCGTACGAGCTACACGCAACTACGGATGCTGGCGTTCCATCGCCGTCGGTGTCTCTGCACTACCGTGGGCGCATCACACAAAGAACGGGCGAAGACTGGACAGACGTTGCTCTTACACTGAGTACTGCCGACATGAACTTATCCACTCAAAGGATTCCTGTCCTAATTCCCACAAAAATTCGTCCCCCAAAGGGTCCGTTCGACGGATTCCGTCCGAGTGCGAACGTGCCGTTACAATCAAATGCCCCGAGATTCCCGTTTCCACCGCCGGGTGCCCCGTCGGGATTGTTCGGACAATCGCAACAGGTCCAGCAACTTGCATCCGTCGGGGCCGTCCCCCAGCCGATCCTGATTGCGCCCCCCGCGTCCGTCGTGCCTGCTCCTGGGGGCTTGTTTAGGTCTGCTACGCAGTCGCAAGAGATGCCAGAGCCGCAACCGGTCCATGTGGCACCCGCACCTGTGGACGATGGATGGCAAGCGGTGGACTCGGACACGGCTAGCGGCGATGAGCCGACGCCGATCGCTGAGCCGACAGCGGTCGTGCACGAGAGTCCGCTCGCGCTGACGTACCACATCGAGGGGGCGTCGCGCGTGCCAAGCGACGGCGTACCGCACCAACTCGCCGTCGCGGTGCTCCCCTTCGCCGCAACGCTGCAGCACGTCGCGGTGCCCAAGGTGCGGCCCGTCGCGTATCTCCACGCGACTGTGCGCAACACGAGTGACTACCGCCTGCTCGCGGGCCCTGTGCACGCTTTTGTCGACGACGCATTCGCAGCGCACACTACACTCCCGCGCGACGTCGCTCCCGGCGACACGTTCCACTGCACGCTCGGCGCCGACCCCGCCACCCGCATCCGCTACGCGCGCACGTCCCGCCGGGCCGACAAGCCTCCCGCATCCGCCGTACGCGCGTTCAGCGAGCAGTGGGCAAGCACGGCGTACGCGAGCCGAACGACCATCACGAACAGCCACCCGTTCGCCCTGCGCGCGCTCGTGCTCCGTGACGCCGTCCCCGTATCGGAGGATGGTGAGCGCGTCAGCGTCGTGCTGCGGCGCCCCGCCGCCCTGGCGGACCTGGAGCAGGGGGAGGAGCTCGAGGTCGGCGCAGAGGATGCGGAGGAAGAGGGAGAGGAGGGAGAAGTGCGGCCGGAGCCACCTGCCGGGTCGCGGAGGACGGTGCGTTGGTGCAAGTCGGGCGGCCGGAAGGAGGGGCTGTTCGAGTGGGTGGTCGACATCGGTGCGGGCGAGGAGGTCACCATCGAGACCGAGTGGGACGTCAAGGCTCCCGTTTCACTCAAGTGGATCGAGAGCGTGTAGAAATAACTAGCGATTCGATTTCGGCATGTAGCGGGTGTGCGTTTTGCTTAACAATTGTAATTGATCAGTCGGCATGTTGTTCCAGTCAGCGCAAGTGTCCCGTTCAATAGTCCGTTCCTTTGTAAACTTAAAAGCCCCTAATGCCTCATCCTTGGCCTCATCCCTGCCATCTCCATGCTTTCAGCACGACAATGTGCACTATGTTGAACCTGAGGTTCAAGGTGACGTTGTTGGAGAAAGAATTGATGACGATGCTCAGCGTAGCAAGCATTGACAGCGCCCGTAAAGGCAGGAGGGATTCCTTGTCGAAGCAAAGCGACGTATTTTTGAGTGCTAGGACGCTTAACTTGAACGCTGTCGACCTGGTTGTACTACACCGAGGGAAACCGCCCAATACAACCCAGATCAGGCCTCATGTATCGTGGCCTGTTACTGTAGGTAACATAGGTACTATCTCCTCTATCTACAGTAATTGCTCATACATTTTTGGTCAAAAGGTCTGTGGAATTAACCCATCTCCTGTTGCACTACATTTTGTTCGACTACATTTACCATTTTTTAACTGTCCTATTCCCGCCACATGTCTGAGCCTCGGTCTGAGATCTGCGTCTTCATTCCAACTCTTCCGAATGTATTTTTTGAACTCTTGGACGAGAACGGCCGGGTTAACATTCCCCTTCGTACCATCTGGCAGGAGATGAGGATAACTTTGGACCGACAGGGGGTTGATTTAGCCCAACTTTCACTCTGCTCTTTGGTCAGTGGTCTTCAGAAAATAAGCCTTCCGACTCAGACTTGACTGTTCACAGCGCTATCCAGTTTCCATGGTTCCATGGGATACCATCCGCAAACGGGTAGAGGACAGCACAAGTGATAACGGGTGTGTGACACTACTCTCCATAGAACAAGTGTCTCCTCGCTGGTGTGACCCGGAGAATGTCCAAGTCTATCTTCATATTAATCCAGGTGAGTATACCTCCACCAACAGTAGCAATTAACCTGATTGAGTGTAGCCCTCAGTTCCTCCGTCCCCAGATGTAGCGGGTGTTTTATGAGCTGCCTGGAAACTTCGTGATGACTTATGGGGGAAACATCTCGACGGAAAATTGAGGGATGTACCTGTACCTGGGGAAACGGGTGTCGCGTTCAAATATGTGCCGAAGAAGTATCTCGATACCCTGGAAATCGGGCGGCTTGGTTACTCTTAAAGTGGTCTTCTGGTTCGTGCGGAGTATGTCGTTGCTTTCAGGGAGTTCGATCCTGAAGCTGCAATGAAACGCAAATGCGGCGGCGTAGTTGTAACTGGACAGCCAGGGATCGGTGTGGTCACCTCACTGATTATCGACGCTAGTAACTGCCTCCTAAATGCTGATTTAGGGAAATCCTGTTTTTGCTACTACCTGGTGCTTCGCCTATTAAGCCAGAAGTTACCCGTGGCTCTTCAACTACCTCGTCATTTCCTTGTCTTTCATGACAACGGTGTCGACATACACCCCCTCGACATGGCAAATCCTGATAATTTCCCAAGAGGTACCTGGGCCCTTTCCGACTCAAATGAAGAAGTCAGACAGCTTTGTTCCACCTTTCTCGGTGCTGACAAGCAGGAAATGGCTTGGATTGTGCAGACCACCTGTCCATTCGAGGAGAGGTGGAAAGAGTGGAAAGAGCAGTGTTCAGCAGATGTGTTCGCAATGGATCATCCTTCCATTAATGAGATAACAGCTCTTGCGTTGGTCCGACTTAGCCCTTACAAGTATTTCTTACTCGCTGAACCTTTCCCCACAGCGAAGTACTCGATCTCGACATCAGGGAAGTCCGACGCTTTTACATAGCGTGGGTCCCTCTGCGCGCACCTGCGTATGTTTATCACGGAACCCCTATGATAAACTCTCGCATGAAGAGACTGTAATAAATGCTGCCGCAGATTTTGTCAAGCACTTTGACACGAGTGCAAGGAGTTTTCAATGCGATAGAGGTGTCCCACAACCTTTTTTCCGTCCGACCAAGGACTCAAGCCCGATAGGGAGACCGACCCTAACTACGGTCGTGGCAACAAAGCGAGTTGTTGCGAGGTCAGACGTCGAGCGACTTCCCGGCCCACATTTGCGTCTACTCCGCGGTTTTTAGCATTGGTCGGTCGGGCATAACTTCCGAGGGCATGCAGTCATTTGACAAAATCAGGGTAGGTGAGTCTTAGCTGCATGCGATCGGCACTTACTGTAATGGGGCGCGCCGATGAACTTCAAAAGACGGACGCCTAGTAGTCGGGAGTGATTCCGAGGCGTTTGGTGCCTCTTCTGAAGAATTAGGGTTTAAAGGGGACTAAAAAAAGGTGTAAACTCTGGCTGCATTCGAGAACTGCTAACTAACACTCTTTGCATATGATGATTAGTGATGTCACTCGCAGGTGAATTGGCTCTGATAGTGCTCCAATTGGAATTGCGGTTTTACTGTATTTTTAGTAAAGAGAAATTCCAACACTGGGGTCAATGAAGTGGGTTGTGGAAGAAACTTGTCACGATTATTCCGGACGCTCGTCGTTGTCTGTAACTTGAATAGTCGCGAGATAGCTTAGCCCTTTGTGGAGTTGCAGGAGGTACGTGAATGTGGTTTCGACGATGAGCGCAGTAATCTGTACACATTGTGTGACATTTTGTCGTTGTCCGTCCTCCACGCATGCCAAGCTCTGCGATGCGTCGTCGCTCGTGCGCCCTTCTCTCATGAACTTCAGTGTGCTGTTGCTCACGCAGACCGGTGTGAGGGGCGTCCTGCGGTAAAGGTCCACCCCAGCCCTCGTCGCGGGATGGGCGCCACCGACCTTCATCAATAGCCACCCGTTCTGCACCGCGACACCGTGCCCGTCCTGGAGGATGGAAAAGAGGGAGAAGTACGACCGGAGCGCTGGTGCGAGTTGGTCGACGGGAAGGGCGGCCGGAAGGGAGGGGCTTTTCGAGTGGGTGGTCGAAGTCAGTACGGGCGAGGAGGTCACCATCGAGACCGAGTGGGACGTCAAAGCCCCCGTTTCACTCAGGTGAATCGAGAGAGTGTAGCTTAGAAATAGCTAGCGATTCAATCTCGGCATGTAACAAGTGTGCGTTTTATTATACAAATGTAATTGGTTGGTCGGGCATGTTGTTTCCACTCAATGCAAGCGTCCGTTCATAGTCCGTGCTCCTTTGGTAACATAAAACGCCAGTCTTCATCCCAGCCATCTCCATGCTTTCAGCACGACAACGTGCACTAAGCCGGATGCGAGGTTCAAGGTAACGTTGTCCGAGAGGGAATCGACGACGATGCTCAGCCCAGTAAGCAACGACAGCGCCCATAAAGGCAGGACCTCCTTATAGAGGCAAAGCGACGTAATTTTGAGTGCTAGGACGCCCGATTTGAGCGCCCTTAGCACCTGTGCCGAGGTCTGCTGTGAAAACGAGAACCATCGGCCCTGCGAGGATCGCATGGGGGACGGCAGCCGCTTCTTCTCTGCAGAGCTGTCGGGAAGGGGTGCTGGGCGACTGACGGGTGCGGGAGGTGGGGGCGTAAGTTGCGGCAACGTAGGCGATGAAGGAGGCGACAAAGATTGTCGACGAAGTGCTGGGGACCAATGAGGAAGTCGTGGTGGTATCAGACACCTGTGCCGTCCTAGAGGCGAGAGCATCCGAGAGACTCGATTTTGGCGGGATTGGGTTGAACTGCAAGGTGAAAGGACAAGCCATCATGAGGGAGGTGTGAAGGAAAAGGACGCAAGAACGTACCTTGCCAAGGTGTAAAGCGGCGAGGACCTTCTCGCAAGATGGCCGTGCAACCGGTGAGACATTCATAAGGCTCTCGAGCAGCACGAGGTATGAGCGTGGCAATCGGCGCGACGTGAAGAGCGTCTCCAGGCGTAGAGTACTTTTAAACCCAGGGTATGACGATACCTCCCGTTCCAGCCGATCCATGTCACTACCCTTTCCACCGTCCTCGTGAGGTGAGGCATGACTGAAGCCATCGAGCGGTCGGTCGCCATATGCGGCCCAGCGGTACGGAAGACGGAAGAAGATGAGTTTGTGCAAAATCATGCCGAGGGACCACATATCCGATTTCGAGTCCGTTTGAGGGAGGGTATTGTGCGGAGGTACAGGAAGCGATTCGGGAGAGCTATATTCGAGGCTGATTGACGGCCGTCAGCGAAAACCAGTCGAATGATTAATGAAAGGACTGACGTCCCCGTATTCCCGCTCCTCACGCGTGGCATTTGTAACATGTCACGAGAAGTTCCGAAATCAGAGAGCATCGCGCGTGGGCTGAGGTCGTCAGTGAAGTCGACAATAGAGGGTGAAAGTACGCGTACATGAGAGCGCCTTCATCCCAAGTTAGAAGAACATTTCCTGGTTTCAGGTCAAGGTGGAGAATGCTCTTGTCGTGCTGCAGCCCAAACGATTAACACACAGAAACAATATTAGACGAGAAGCGCACTAAAAAACCGAGCCCTGCTGCAACGCCACCAAATATGCCAAGAACCTCCTCGGCGCTGAGAAGGTGTACAGCCGTCCAGGAATGGCCATTGTTGCTAAGCTTCGCACGGAGGGCAGACTTTTCGGAAGGGGCAGCACGTTGCATGGCGCGGAATGCGCGGATGCGAGCAGACCGAGAATGTACTTCAGAGGATGAGTCGTCGTCGTCGTCGGTAGAAGCCTGATGGGAGGTAGGGTGTGGGAGGTGAGTTGGACGGCCGAGACGCGCATCGATGTAATCATCAAGGGAGCCACCTTCAGCCCACTGCATCAAGACACTGTCGAGCAGCTGATCAAACAACGTCATGGAGGTGAATGTGTGAAAGGGGTATACTGTAAAGTGGGAATTTTGGGACCAAAGGTGGAGAACTGGGCGGTTTCGAGCCACGCATGGTGGTACGTGATGATGTTAGGATGTCGTAAGGTCTCAAGCAAGTGCACTTCACGTAATATCTTCAAGAGGTAGGATGCGGATTGACCGACAGCTATCTTCTTGACAGCAAAATGGCCTAATATGAAAAGCTGGGTAAGCGGATCCTCAAGACTGAGCATACCCCAGTTTACCGAGAGGATTGCCATTGAGGACATGCTTCCGCCATCATTGAATGAGTTGAGAAGGAGACAAGTGGAGGGTCGCAGGACGCACCTGACATAGGAAGACGGTACCGTTAGCGCCCATACCTAAGCGGGCTTCCTCCTGAAAGAAGGCTTTGAAATAGCCCTCGGCCATGGACTCTGGGGTAAATACGTTATCGTCATGGACGCCTATGGGGGATGAAGGACGGGTATTTGTTTGGGATGAAGGTGGGGAGTGGGTAGAGTGCAGGGGGGGCGATGGTGGACGGGCTGGCGCTCTCATTTGCGACTTGGAGGAGTTGGAAATAATTGGATGCGCGGGCCTCAGATACGTCCTCGAAACGGCTGAGATGAGTGAATGGAGAATCCTGTTCGTGCACGTTGTCATGGTCTGTGGGGCCTGGTGACAAAGGTCTCGAGCAATATGGACAGAGATGGGGAACGGATTGGTCGACGGTGACGGTGCGATTCGCGGATTGGGAGGAAGGGTGGATGATGAGAGCATGAGAAGTTGGGTTGTAAAGGACGACCTGGTTTGAAGAGTGAAGAATGGGCTGCCACTCTGGTCTTTCTAGTCTTTCGCGCACTTGTAAGCTCGTCATGGTACAACCTAGCGGCCCGGTGCGTGCCGTCGTGGTCTGAGCGTTGTGGCTCGCTGCTGCTGACGAACCGACACACTCAATTCTCTCAATGGCTACACCTGCGCCTACAGTAACGAGTCTCCCTGCCTCGAGTGGGGTCACAAACACGAACTCCACTTCTTCTCAGCTCAATATCCCCCAGTCCGCCCCCGCTGGTCTCCTCACCATCACCCAGCCACCACAGACGACCATTGCCTTTTTCAAAATTGCTCCGTCCCAGCCCATCACTTTTGCGTGGAACTTCTCATACGTTCTCTCAACACCCGCCTCCCTCACCGTTTCTGCTGTCTGTGAGAACGGCAACACCTATCCCGTGGGTCCAACGGATGGCGTGATACCCGGTACCGCTACCAGCGTCGTCTGGGACGCATATGCCTGGCAACAGAGTCACCCCAACAGTCCACTTGCACAAGCTACATACAGCCTCGAAATTTTTGACAATCGAGGTCCAGGTGCAGCGAGGGCCCCTGGGCTACTTTCACCAAACAACGCCCTTCAATTTGCACTCTATACCCCGCAGGCGTATACCCCAATTGCTTCCGGTCAGTGGCCGCGACTTTCCCCCTTCTTCTCTTGATACAGGCTAATCCCTTGGTTTGCAGGTTGGCAATGCACTGGTTGCAACAGCAGCGCCATTACGGCTCACCCTGCCTTTCTCAGCGTTTGCCTTTCCATCTTTGTCATGTTCGCATCTGGACTCGCGATCCTTCGTAGTTCTGCTCGTTAGCTATATCATTGGACCTTATAGACATTCTCGCTTACCTACATATTTGGCATGGACGGACCAATTTTGTGTCGCTCTTTATCTTGACGGTCGTTACGAACAGATGTCCCATCATTACATATGAACATTGCAGTATCTCCTTAAATTGCGGGTTGTATGGTACATATACTCACCTCTAAAATTCATTGCGAAGCTCACCAGGTGAGTGGCATTGGAGAAAATGCAACAACGGGTCTGAGTGAGGTCAACTCTTGCCTCCGAGTGTGTGTCTAAGGCACTTTCCGATACTACCACAAACAGGCCCATTTAAACCACCTCCGCGTCCTTTCCATGGGATCTCAGTTGAGGTGTGAAAGGCCCATTGGTATCATGACTTAAAATACCCTCTTTGACCTGAGGCATATCATCTCAGGCGGTGCACCAATCGGACAGAATGCACTTTCTCCACTGCCATTGGATCGCTAAAACCCAGTTACAACTAATATGTAGATCAACTCACTCGCCTGATTCCCCTCCGTGCAAAGGCCTATCCGAAGATCCTACTGCTGCGCTGATGGCCCGTATTGAGCCCCGTCCAGGCCTTTCAAATAGGCGGGTAGTGGTACATCAATCAGGTACGGCACATTGGCACGTCTGACCACACCAGGGTGATATCGTCCTTTTTTCTTTTCTTTTCAAATGAAAAACATATCGTTATTCTTGGAGGTATTCTTGACGCTAGCTACGCCCGTTGCAATAATGGTCCTAACGGTGGGAATTTTATCTAACTTTTGCGGACAGTCCACCGACAGTTGCTACCGTCGTGGCATTTCCTCGCATCAATAGCAACATGCGCTAATCTTTCTGCCAGTGGCACCTCTGGCCGATCTGTCGCGTGCTGGTACTGCAACTTTGTGCCCTCTCTTGGAGTTCTTGTTCGGAGACCTGGTCTCGGCAAATGGCCGGTTTCTTCGGTGCTGCTCGAAAATGCGTCGTGAGTCGCGTGCTCGTGCCCCACGTGGCGGATTGCGATCACGAGCTGATTTCGATGATTGCTGTTAGGGGTAGATCCCATTGGCAGCCGACCTCACCAACTCGTGGGTGACGCGGCCAAAAACCGCAGACATATTGATAATATGGCTCATCGTGCCCACAGAACGTCTCCCTCATTACGCGGGCTCCGTGGACTCGGAGCGCTAAGAAGCACCCAGGTTACTATACAACCACGTACTACGGCGTCGTCCCGTCATCCCCCCATTGAATCTCTCGCTCACAGAACTCGTAGGTTCTCGTCAACGGTCAGCTTCGCCGCACAAGGGTTGTGTGCGACGTTCGGTGTCTGCCGTATCAGAAGTCTGCGACCTGCGTCCACGGGTGAAGCGGCCGTGGCGCGAGACCGCCCACGGGTAACCCTTCAAACGTGTTGCAGTGTAACATATCGGCCAATTTCTTTGGTTCACATTTATTTGTTTTCGGTGCCCACCCATTCGCAACGTGATGTCTCTTTCAGTCTCCTCCTTTCCCGAGGCGCACTCGAGGCTCACGACCAATCCAACGTGGGGCGAGGGGTCCTCTCCCACTACCAAACGACGGTTCTTCGGTGGCCGACTCAACACGGGTGGCGCGTCTCTTATGAAGGGCATCCGACACATAGGAGTCAAGGTGCAATTGAAAAGCAGCGTCGCCCGTCGAGCACCCAAACCGTCGCCTCAAAACTTACGCCCCACTCCCCCACCTAGGCTCTCTGTCAGAGCCTCCACCATAATCATTGACATCATTTCTGTCTCCCACAATAACGGACGCCAATCCTCCACGGATATAAGTCGTGCTGTCTCCATTCCAAGTCCCATCCCCTGGCCTAGGTGGCGTGCCGTTCCACTTCTTGTAAGAAATCCCCGACAAAGGGCAATTTCTGCAGGCGCCAGGGGAGCGGCATCGGGGACGGTGCAGCAACCTCGTACTCGTGTTGACTCGGAGGCTGCCAGAGCTGCGTGCGGGGGTTCCACCTCACCCAGTCCCCCGTGGCAACTCGAGACCAATGAAATGGGTCCTGTACCAGACCTTCCTGTTGTTATCCTTACCCCCGCTGATGCTAGTGACCCCGATGGCTCGCCTTCGGGTGTCACGCACGAGCCGCTCAGTGGGGACTCTAACCTGCGGCGGCGCGAAACCAGGACCACCGTCCTCAGGCGCTCCCTCTCGAGTCCGTCACTGGCAGGCAAGCACGTGAGCAATAAGAGCAGGGAACTCCCGCCAAAGACGGCCCCAAGTCCGCTCCCGCTCCTCAGCATGCACATCGCCCCGCTGCGTTCAGGCTCCCGACCGGCTCCGACCCCGCTTTCCCCTCTCTTAGCAGCCGTCGGACCCCGCCCTAAGACCGCCCCGACCACCCGCGTCACCAAACCCGTCGCGCCGACAGTGCTGCCAATGCCGCCACGTAGACTCATGGGCCCTCGCTCGACGCGCGACGGCCACGGTAGTGCCAGAAGCGGCGGTTCTCCATTCGATTTGTCTCGCTCGCGCTCGCAGCCGCAACTGCGCACGGCCGCGATTTTAAATTGCGCGACAAGAAGCGCCGCGGCCTCGGCCGCGGTCGAGCAGCCCATATTATCTCGCTCCCGCGCCGGCCCGCCCTCGCCCGCGCTTGCACTGGCAGAGGGCACTCCTGGCCAGATCCACCCGTTTTCTGGGTCTGCAAGCCCAACAACCCCCACTGGCAGGTCTGCCCTATCCGTCGCTGCTGCCACCGGAACGCCCAAGGTGCTACAGGTGGCGCCGCGAGTGCGTGCCTTTCCACAGGGAAGGGAGGTGGCGTGCGGGGAGCGCCGCCCACGGACCGCACCCGAGACTGGGTCTGCGGCGCGATCATTGGCCCCAGCGGCGTGGGAGTTGCACGAGATGGGTGCGGCTGGTTCTCGACAGCGGACGCGTCCGCGGCTGCCTTATGGTCCGCGTTAGGACGTTTTTGTATAGGACGTTTTTGTATCACTCGTTTATAGTCTCTTTGCCCACTGTGCGCTGGCTTTCGCATTGCACCACCCGTTTGTATTTGTCTTTATGTGGGGTACCTTGTCGTTTACATAGTTACGACACGTCCTTTGTATCATCGCGTACACCCGTAGCTTACCCTGTTTTCTGCTGTCGCTAAGCTCCATTTCTTGTCGTTTAACGGATGATCCTACATACAGTCCATCTAGTTATATTGGCATGTGCTCGTACGCAATTCCTCTACTCTTGAGAAGGCCCTCAATGAGTTTCATGCCCTCAAGGACCTTCTCTTCCTCGAGGCGTCTCCCCACGATCTGCACGCCAATGGGTAGGCCATGCATGTCATCGGCGTCATAGCCCTTGTAGGCATCCGCCTCGATCTTGTTCCGTGGCTTGAACGCGGGCGAGAGCACGTCGAGCTTGCAGTCGACGCGCGTGATGGGCACGACGCCCGTGGAATAGTCAAGCTAGAATTTCGGACGGTCAATCCCCACACGTTTCAGACTCCGAAGAAGCTTGGGACGATACCGACGACGTTGAACAGGAACGTGTACCCGCACGACTTCCACTGGCGCCTGCTGTCCCCGTGTCTCATCGCCGGCAGCGCGTTGGGAACTGTCAGCACAAAGTCCAGTTTCTCCCGCTGCCAGTACTCGAACCACTGCATGCGGTACTCCTCGCGCTCGCCGATAAGTGCGTAGAACTCCTGACCGTCCTTCGCGTGCCAGCCCTCGACGATGGCAGCATAGACCGTGTCGTGGAGGACGCGGCGATAGAACCAGGCGCAAAGCGTCATGAAGATCCGAGGGAGTCGCAACGCGAATAGGCCGGCCGCCACCCCCGGGTCGTTGGACTCGCACCAGCGAATGGAGGAGGACGCAGTTATGACTGCGGAGGCAGTACTTTTACTAAGTAGTCGACAAGCAGGCATGGGGGAGTGAGCTTACAGGCGTTCGCCATGAGCTGTGATCCGATCTGTAGAGCTCTGAGCGGGCTGGGAGGGTCACTGGGTCCGAGAAACGGCAACATAAGTACATGAGAGAACATGGACAAGTTGGGAATACGGACATGGCTATGACCTCGTGTCCGTCCTGCTCTAGAAGGGACACGACGGTTTGCAAGGCACGCCTACATGCCGGAGATGGCGCCACGACGCCTGTGTAGGAGTGAGACCTCGTGGGTAAAAAGAAGTGAGTGGCGCAAACCATCATCCCATAAAATCCCCAATTTCATTTTCTTGGGAAGGTTTACTGTTCGCCAGGGTATCGGGACGCACTAGCGGCCATCAGCGAATGGCTCCATTCGGACTCTCTAAGACGAAACGCTAGCATACGGAAGGATCGTACTCCCAGGGTCTCATGCCGACAACGGCGCGCCAGAACGTCTCTAGGTCTCCCAGAGTCCGCGTCATGGGGGAGTACACAGCCGGTATGCCCTCCTGCCCGACCATGGCGCTTGCATTACCGGCTTTGAGGAAGCGGTGCATGGACGCCTTGATTGTGTATATCCCGCTGTAATGCGCAGGGACGCGAACGGAGCCCGCCACGTCCGTCCCGATGCCCAGCCTTGAGCCGCCAAATGCAAGGAGCGCCGCCTCTCCGCCAGTAGAGCCCCCAGGAGAATGTCTGCTCGAGTAGGGGTTCGTGGACCTCCCCCAGACATCAGAGCACGATTCAAAGGAGAGCAGGGTGATGGGGACATTCGTTTTGACAAACGGGTATGCACCCGCGTCGCGCAGTAGCCGGACGATTGCCGCGTCCTTCGAGAAGGGCGGCGTCCAGTGGGGAGAGGAGTTACCCAATGCACGAGGCGAAACCGGCTACGCCGACGGTGTCTTTCATGCTGACAGGCATTCCAGCGAGAGGGCCCGCCCTGTTGCAGGTTCTTGCCAATGCCTCAGCCTCAGATATCATAACCTCGGTAAGACAGTTCGTCTTTCCATGGGCATCGAGAGCCTTCTTGCTGTAGACAAGCAATACTTCCTCGGGGTCGACGTCGCCGCGCTGAACATTGGCGACCAATAAAGCCACGTCCTGACTGAGGATCTCCTGATCCTGGGGAGTTATGAGGGAATGATATTTGAGCGGTAGATTACTTATTCGATCTTCACGTTCCTGCTGCTTGTCCCGACTACAAAAAGCAATATGTCAAACACTGCGCTGTAGAGCCGACTATAAAAAAAGAAAGTATTGACCATGCTCTCCAGTGCGCCAAATAGGAGAACATGGCGAAGGAGGAAAATACGTAACGCGAGAAAGCATTGCGATATCACAGAACTGGCTGTCAGTGGGACACAGTGTGCACCAGCCGCGGTCTGCCACTTGGCAATTGCCCTTTTATAGGAATCGAACGACGTTCCCTCCACGTCTTCATACGATGGCGACCGCTGTTCAACGTCCCCTCAAAGGTTCACGGATATCCACCTTCTATCCCATCAAAAGCGTTCCGGCGCTCTCTACCTTGGACAGCGCCTTTCAGCTGCAAGAATTCATCTCTCTAACGATCCGCTCGGACATACACGACGTCTCTGCCATAATATCGGTCCCGGATTCTCGAAACAGTGTAGAAGGCGGCCCAGATGACAGCAGCGCTGCCCTCACCGAAGATACCGAAGGAGACAAAGACACAAAGAGCGAGTTTGCTGTCGACGAAGCATGTTGGATTACGAACAGTTGCGGTACGCCGAACTTCCATCTCTCGTCTCTCGTCGAAGCTTACAGTATTTATCACGTCCACAAGACGGCTCGCGCAGGACCTTTCTCACCCGTTAATCACGATGTTGCAGCAGGAATGTACGCGTGCTACATGCCCCGAGATGAAAGCTGGCGAATGGATGTACTTATGCGTCGCTCACGGCAACGACGGGGCAATGGAAGTACGTCTCTGTAATTTTCAAATAACGAAAAAACCAAAGCATCTCTAATGGTTTGTAGCAGCAATGCTGCGCCATCGACTACATTCTACACACCGTGGACAGCGCAACAGCGCTTCTGAACTCGCCACGAGCGTTCCCATCACGGTACGCGTCACATTAGCACTTTCCCTTCTTTTTTTCGGCCTGTTTAGCTCCCCTTAGCATCAACATTCCCCCTCCTTCTCATCGACACTTTGGCTCGCTCGCCCGCCGCCTCGGGCGTATCTTCGCTCACGCTTACTTCCACCATCGCGAGGTCTTCGAACAGGCCGAGGCCGAATCGTCGCTCTACGCTCGCTTCCTCGCTTTAACCTGCAAATTCGAGCTCGTTCCTCCCGAGTTCCTCATCATCCCGACGCACTCCACGACGTTCGAGGATGCCGAGCCTCCCCGCCTCCTCGCTGCTGCCGTGGACCCACAGCACTCACTGGGGCCAGAGGACGAAGGCGACGACCGTGGGCGCGGCGTGCACCGAGGACTCGGCGTGGACATCTTGGGCGGCATCGACCGCAACCCAAGCCCGCGGAAAGGCCGTACCCGCACCGGGACGATGGTATTCAGCGAGGCACTCATCATGGCGGAGGAGCTAGGCAAGGGCGGCGGCTCGCCAAGCCCCGAACGCGACTCCATCGTACATCTCGCCGCTGCCGCGACCGAAGCACATGAGCAGGAGACCGATTTTGTTCACGTAGACGTTGCGGGCCCCGCGGAAGAAGAGGAGCCGCTCACGGACGAGCACGAAATTCACGCGGATCTGCAGGAAACATACGATCACGATGACCTGGATTATCCGGATGGAGAGCATATCGCTACCCTTGCCGATGCTGATGTAGATGCAGACGAGCACGCAGAGATTGACGGAGACCACGATCACCAAGGTCCCGAACAGGACGTGACGGACGACGCTGAGAATTCGGACGCGGAAACTCAAAGGGAATACGTTAACGAGGCTCCAGAACACGACGTGACCTCTGCGCACGAGATTCCCGGCACCACCATCATCGAACTCTCCCCTGCTGAAGAAGCTGATGCCCCAGAAGAAGAGGATACGCAAGAGGAAGACCTGACAGAGGCAGTAGTCGAGCCCCACGAGGATGATGCCGCAGACGCCCGTGAAGTGGCGGAGCAAATTGCTCCCGACGAGCCGCAGGAACTTGAAGAACAGGAGGATGTGGCTTAGCTTGAAGTATTTATGTTTCCTTATGACGTGATGCCCCTCCCAAACAGAGGCGAATTTGAGATCAGTACGCCTCTATGTATTTCCACCAATGCAGTCTGTAGGCGACCTGTTACGAGGAACTCGTCAAGGGGCGTAGTTAACGCGTCTTTTCACCTGTGACTTGGGCAGTACGACGTTGCAACTTCCAAGGGTGGAGTCTCCCTGATCATAGGGAGTGTAAGATTGATACTGCCGTATCCGAAGGTCGTACACGCAGTTGTATCTCCTAGATGTCATCACAAAAGGAAAGTAGGCACGTCGAAAATAAAAATTAGTGATTGTCTGCGATTATCCACTGTCTCAAATCTCTCCTGCATCGGCCTCAGGCATCGAACTGAAGTCAATGCAACCCACGTGCTCTTACGACAATCGAACAGAGTCAGCACCCAATGACACCGACTTTGTGAAGGAACACCTACCACGTAGCCACCAGCTCTCGCGGCCCTTCGAAATCTCCCACTAATGTTGATGGTATTCGCGGCGGAAGTTCCTGAGCATTTTCGCGTCTTCGAACGGCGGTATGTCCCACCGACACCTTGCACCTTCCAACATAAAATATATGCGACGATCCGTGAGCTGCATGCAGCTGGTCAAGCGCGGCCTAAGTCGAGGTGAGGTATAATCGGTGGGTCGCACACACACAGCCTTCGCCGAAAGATTTAGGCCAAAGGTGAAAATATAGAGCCCTTGAATCTTCAAACCAATATGAACATGGACAATCACAAGGGAAATTGCGAAATACGAACGGTTGCGACACAGACCCAACCGTGCTCGAAACCCAGATAGAAACACGTATCCAGTGCTCGGATCCCCAGAACAAGCCCCGCCTTTTCAGAGTTGGTCTCTCCACGACAGATACGCTCAAAATCTCGAATGAAAACGACACGGCGTGAACTCGGTAAGACGACAAGATCGGGCCGTCCCTAGAGACATTGGCTATGCGAGATGTGAGTATGAAATCTCTGTGTGAACCAAAGGGTATGTATGAATAAACACACCAACAATAAAGCGAGGACGAGGACGAGATCCAGTTACTTTGGGGTAGATAGAGAGGGGTGTTATAAACCCGTCCCTGGATACGTAGACCGGGGCCTCCACGTACTGACTACACCATACGGTGGCATCCGCAGGTATGCGTAGGACCTCGCTGCCGCTTTCCCGTGAAAATACATGTATCACATCTGCCTCGCAGAGAGATCCCAGAGGCGGATATTGATCGTCTGAACGAGGGAACCCGTGCGCACGTCGTACGAGAAAGTATGCCCGTAGCCCGCGCATATGAGCCTTGGTACGCGAGTCGATACGCCTCCGTGGGCTCGGGAAACCTCAGCAGCGCCCAAGACCGGAACTGCCCAAGCGGTGCGTGCTGATGGTACACTGTCGCGGCGCGGGCGGATATTTCTATCTGCCCGGGGTTAGCACGGCGGTGGACCATAGGTACCCGTGAAGCTTGAAGTTGCGGAGCGGATTGGTCCGGACGAGCCACAGGAAGAACATTGAACGCTGAACTGACAGATACGACTTAGCATATATCGTTCCTTAGGACCTTTTCGCCCTCCCGAGTGAAAGCGAACCTCATATCATTACCCTTTGATTTTCTACCGAAGCAGTCTGGAGGTAACCCGATATGAGTTCGTCATACTAATAGGCCGGTGGGTTGGAGAGCGCGGAGTGCAACTTCCAAAGGTGGAGTCGTGGTCATAGCGAGAGTATGTGAGTGACACTGTCTGATCCGGATACGAAGATCGTACACGCAGTTATACCTCCTGGACATCATAACGAAAGAAAAGAAACCAAAAAAAATAATAGGAAACCAATCCCAGCCAAAGGCGCAAACTGGTGTTCGTTCACGAATGACCCCCTTGTCAAATCTCGCTTGCGTAGCCGTCAGGCATCATAGTAAAGTCAATGCAACCCACGGAAATTCTCTCGCCCGGGCCTTACATACAAAGCGTCAGAGTCAGCACCCAATGGCACTGATTTTGTGAAGGAGCGCCCACCAAGTAGCCCCTCCGGCCCCGCCCATAGCGGTTCTTGGAATTCTCCAACTAACGTTGGTGTTATTGGCGGTGAAAGTTCCTGAGCATTTTCCGCATCTTCGAACAGCGGTATATCCTGCCGACGCCTTGCGTCTTCCCACATAAAATATATGCGACGATCCGTGAGCTGCATGCAGCTGATAAAGTGCGGCCTAACCGAGGCGTAATCGGTGGGTCGCACGAATACAGCCTTCGCCGAAAGATCAGGGCTGAAGGTAAAAATATAGAGTCCTTGGAGCTACAAACCAACATGAACACGCACAATCACAAAGGGAGCTTGTAAAATACGAACGGTTGCCACACAGACTCGGCCGTGCTCGAAACCCAGGTAGCAACATATATCATGTGGTCGAATGCTCAGAACAAGCCCCGCACATTCGAGGCTGGTCTCTCCACGACAGATACGCTCAAAATCGCGAATGAAAACAACACGGCGTTTGTCCGACAAGACGACGAGATCTCGGCTGTCCCTGGAGACATGGGCTATGCGATATGTGAGTATGAAATCTTTGCGTGAATTAAAGGATATGAGTGAACACACCTGCAATAAACCTCGGACGGGTATTATCTGCTCGGGGGGAGACAGGGAGAAGGGTGATAAACCTGTCCCCCGACACGAGGACCGGATCCTCCACGAGCTGACTACACTGTATGGTGGCGTCCGCTGGTATTTGCAGGACCTCACTGCCGTTCTCCCGCGAAAACACATGCACTGCATTCGGCTCGCACACGAACGCGTGGCGCTCGCTCACGTCAACGTAGCAGAGCGTCCGGAGACGAATATCGATCGTCTGCACGAGGGAACCCGTGCGCACGTCGTGCAAGAAGGCATGTTCGTAGCTCACGCTTATGAGCGTCGGGTACGCGAGCCGGTATGCGCGCGTAGGCTCGGAGAACGCCAGCAGCGCCCAGGGCCGAAACTGCCCACGCGGTGCGTACTGACGGTACACCGATGCGGCACGGGCGGACGCGCGCATCTGTGTGTCGTCAGGCGGCGCATGGGTGGCAACCTCGCCCTCGGCGGAAAAGTCGCTGGCCAGGCGCCACACTTCCTTCGTCCCGTTTTCACGGTCAAAGACGAGATACCCATTGTCGTACTCGCAGTGGGCATGGGGGCGGACGTACCACTGCAAGAAACCATTTGAGTACACAGCGGAACCCCAAGGTGTGGAGTCAAGAAGAAAAAAAAAACTCTCGCACCAGGGGGAGACACCACAAGACGATGCTGGAGAAGAGGTGAATCACGGAGAGTCCGCCCCAAATATGGGTCGTGATGCATATCCCTGCCTTTTCGTCGACCTTGAGGCGGTGGATGTTGAACCCCGGAGGCGACAACACGCGCGCGACAGCGCGCCCTTTTCCCTCCCAATTTTTGCGTAGTTGAAATGACCTGTGGCCTTCACAACGAGAACGATCAGGGGGGTACCATTAATGAGTGGCAATGTAGACGCTAGAAACGGCACGGCTCTTGCCGTATTATTGATGAGGGTGCGACTTACAAAAGTCCATCCAACTCGTCGATCCTGCCCAAGGCCTGCCCGTATTCACGGAAAGCGCATCCTCTAGCAACAGTGTCTCAGGCTGTATGTACTCATGTAAGAGGGCGGCGCGATGGAAGATTGCCGGTTCGTTTGCAGCGAAAAAAGTAAACCATTGGCGAGACAGGCCTTGTAAGGGAAGTAACGATGGTATCGGAAGATAAGAAAGTACGTCAAGCGTTACTTCGGGGGGTAGAACATGCAACATGACAGAACGATTGTTCACGCTGATCTCACTGCAAGATATTGAGTACTTGGGAAAGTAACTCAACTTACAGTAGGCTCGTGACTAGCCTGTTGCCGTGACAGTAATCTTTATGTCACAGATGCAAATGGATGGCCTATTATCATTGCTTGGCGCATGTGCTATTGACAAAAAAGAGCATACATCTAAATCTATTACAGTATTGACAGATGGGAAATCGTGCGCGAGCTGAAAGGTCGAGATCGCTTCCCAATGCAGCAGAAGGTCCAACGGAAGTCTATGTGTCCGAGTCGGTACGTCCTCGAAGATGAGTCGACACAGGGTGTGAAGTTGTTAAGGATCGAACTGGTACTGGGATAAAACAGGGTGCCGAGTTTGCTGATGATGCATGCCAAGGTTGAGCCCGAGTGGACTAGATGCGACGCTGGATCGCTGTCATGACCTGGGTCTGATCCTGACCAGCAGCTCACTTATATTATTGCAAGTCCTGTGCTCGGGTCGTTAGTCCCTACTTTAGCCCATCCAATGTGCAATGTGGTATTGTGATGTTAATGAGGTGTTAATAATGGACGAGGATCATTGATCATCCATGGCTGTTAAGCGTGTTTTCTGAGGCGTGATTGATATGCCTCACTTCGACGTTCCGCTGTCCCATGTTGATTGGGCATAGATTACTCGCCCGTCGTCAGTATGTGCGAAAATTAGAGAAAGAGTCCAAAGAAGCCTTCATAGGGGCATGTAATAGAGAATCCATACAGGATCGTTATTCATACTTTCGTATACGCAGTTGTATCTCAGGACGTCATGACGAAAAAGAAGCATTAAAGAAATGCCCGTCAAACACACACACTGGTGTTCGCCCGCCATTGACCCCATTTTCAAATCTCGCTTGCGTAGCCCTCAGGCATTAGAGTAAAGTCAATGCAACCCACGGAAACTCTCTCAATCGGGCCTTACAGTAAAATGAATACAAAGTGTTAAGGTCAGCACCTAATAACACCGGTTTGTGAAGGAGTACCCACCAAGTCGCCTGACCCATAGCGGCGCTTGGAATTCTCGATCCAAAGCTGGTGTTATGGGCGGTGGCAGTTCCTGAGCATTTTCCGTGTCTTCAAACAACGGTATGTCCCGCCGACGCCTTGCATCTTCCCACATAAAATATATGTGACGGTCCGTGAGCTGCATGCAGCTGATCGGATGCGAGCTAGCAGAGGCGTTTTTGGAAGGTCGCACAAATGCAGCCTTCGCCGAAAGATCAGGGCCGAAGGTGAAAATATAGAGCCCTTGAAGCTACAACAAAAGCATTGACACGCGCAATCATAAGGGAAGATTGTGAAATACGAACGGTTGCCACACAGACTCGACCGTGCTCGAAACCCAGATAGCAACATGTATCCTGTGATTGAATGCTCAGAGAAAGCCCTGCCCGTTTGAGGCTGGTCTCTCTGGTCTCTCCACGACAGATACGCTCAAAATCTCGAATGAAGATAACGCGGCTTTTATGAGACAAGACGACGAGATCGCGGCCATCTCTGGAGACATGGGCTATGGGAGACGTGAGTATGAATCTCTGTGTGAACCAAAGGATACGAGTGCACACACCCGCGATAAACCTCGGACGGGATTTATCTACTTTGGGGGAGACGGAGAGAGGTGTGATAAACCTGTCGGAGATCGGACCCTCTACTAGCTGGCTACACCGTATGGTGGCGTCTGCCGGTATTTGCAGGACCTTGCTGCCGCTTTCCCCGCGAAAATACATGTACCGCGTTCGGCTCGCACACGAATGCATGTCGCTCGTTCACGTCGACGTAGCTAAGCGCTTGGAGACGGATGTCGATTGTCTGCAAGAGTGAACCCGTGCGTATGTCGTGCAAGAAAGATTCCTGAAGTTTGCGCATATGAGCGTCGGGTACGCGAGCGGTACATACGCGTGAAATCGGGGAACGCCAGCACCGCCCAGGGACGGAACTGCCCACGCGGCGCGTACTGGTGGTACACCGTCGCGGCGCGGGCGGACGCGTCCATCTGCTCGTCGTCCGGCGATGAATGGGTGGCGACATCGTCTTCGGCGGAAAAGTCGCTAGCCAGACGCCAGACTTCCTTCTCCTCACTGATGCGGTCGAAGACGAGGTACCCGTTGTCGTACTCGCAGTGAGCATAAGGGCGGACGTACGACTGCAAGCGATCGTTTGAGTACCCAGCGGAAGAAAAAAAAAAAAAACAAATGCCCGCACCTGGGAAAGGCGCCACAAGACGGTGCCAGAAAAGAGGTGAATCACAGAGAGTCCACCGAAAATGTGAGTTGTGATGCATATCCCGGCCTTTTCGTCGACCTTGATGCGATGGACGTTGGAACCCGAAGGCGACAACACGCGCGCGACAGCGCGCCCTTTTCCCTCCCAATTTTTGCGTAATTGAAACGACCTGTGACCTTCACAATGGTAATGGTCAGGGAAGTGCCGTAGTGGTGGTAAGATAGACGCTGGAAATCGCACGGCTCTTGCCGTATCGATGAGTGTGCAACTTACAAAAGTCTTTCCAACTTGTCGATCCTGCCCAAGGCCTGCCCGTATTCACGGAAAGCGCATCTTCTAGCAGCAGTGTATCGGGTTGTATGTACTCGTGTAAGAGTGCGGCGCTATGAAATATTGCCGATTGGTTTGTGGCGAAAAAGTCAAGCCATTGCCGAGACAGGACTGGTAAGGAAAGTAACGACGGTATCGGAAGATGAGAAAGCACCCTAAGCGTCACCTCAGTGGGTAGAACAACGCAACATGACAATAACTTGGGAACGGTTGTTCACACTAGTCTCATGGCTCAGGCTAGAGATTAAGTACTCAGGTCGAAAGCTAGCTGCGGCTGCGCATTATCGTACACATATCTGGCGCTGAGTATTACCAGAAGCAGTCAACATGCCCCTTTCCTCAGACTCGGCGTATCTTCTATGACATTCCGTATGCCTTGACCCCATGCAGCGAGTTCGCGCTCGACACGCACGACCATCTCGCGCACCTCGCGCCCAACCTCGCCGCCCCCATTGCGTTCCCCAAAGCTAATAGCAAGCTCATCGCGAGCGCAGATAAGCAATCGCAGGCAAGGCGCAGACGTGCCGGACCAGAGGGCGGAAATGTGGATACTTCACCCCCTGCAGCGGTACGGGTGCCGGCTCGTCCACTGCGAGGAGCTTGCCGAGCTCCGCGAATGCGAGGGCCCGGGCAGGATGCCCGGGTGGGAGCCGACGCAGTCCA
>WTXK01000687.1:0-22443 GCA_025769895.1 Lactarius psammicola
CACCCGTCCACTTGCACCAGGCAACGTCCTCTCCGAGCTCAAAGGTTCCATGGCCGATCTCTCCGAGGCTGACGAACTTGAACTTAAACGCACCGACCGCCGCAACTCGCATGGAGGCATCCGCCGAGACTTTAGCGTTATTCACTCGAAGCAACTCAAGAAAAATCACCTTTTCTTGGGGCCGGCCCGATTCGTCAATGTGAGTGCAAAGGTCTCATGTCCCTGCTTCCCTACCTGTACTTCCCCAATTCGTATACATGCTTTACTCACGCGGTCCCTCTCCACCCCTCGCCCCTTTCCTCCACCTTTATTTTTTTTTTTCTTTCAAAATATTAATAGCACGACTGCGACAACAACTGCGAGCTCTTCCGTGAGGGCCGCTACATTACTTTCCGAGTGGTCAAACCAGTTGCGGTTGGCGAGGAAGTGACAGCACACTATGGTGACGGCTACTGTACGTACACACCCGCCCCTTTCCTCTCACGTTTGACGTGACCCCTCCCTTTCTCATGCCTGTCAGTCGGTCGCGGAAACCGTGATTGTCTTTGCGAGACGTGTGAGCGACGCGGCGTGGGCGGGTACGGCCCACCCCTCCAACTCTCGGACGATGGCCGTTCCGACGAGTCCTCCGATGTCGAGCTCCCCGATAGAGACGGCGACGAAGAGCCCGTGGTGAATGTTAACGAACGACGTACCCGTCGAGGCGTCTACGCCGTGCTCAAAGAGTCGGATGCAGAACCTGCCGAAGACCTCGATCCGGCCGATACGGAGAGTGCCACTCCGGGAGGCGAGACGCCTCGCGCAATTGATCTTGTGCTTGAGGTGGAGGCACCAGAAACGGAGCCGGATGCTGTGTCCTCTGGCTTGACTTCACTGCCCCCCTCACGAGCATCGCTTGTCCCTCCAGTTGCTATCGGTGGCCTTGCGACTCCTGACCCGGACACTGCATCAGCTGCATCAACCAGTACACTGCACCGGCTACCATCAATCAAGCCTGGCGGACCAAGTACATCCACTTCCCCAGCCCCCTCCGCCGCACGCTCGGTCACGCCCGCATTCGAGCCCATTATCACCACGCGTCTACAGAAGAAGGCACGCGCGCTTCAGCAGCAGCAACAACTGGTTACGCCCCCGCTATCAGAAGATACGGTATCAATCGCTGAGAGTGCAAGTGCCCCAGCGCATTCCACCCGTTCCGCATCACGCGGGAAGGGGAAAGGCGTGGCTACCGTCCAGCCTGAGCGTGTTCTCCGCGGGCGTTCCGCGTTACGCGGAGGTTCCATAGGCGCCCCTCCATCGTCCAAGTCTACATCGAAAGCCAAAACCAAGGTCACGGAAGATGTCGCGCGGGATAAGGGCAAAGGCAAAGCCCCCGCTCAGGAGGAATTGGACACCGACAAGACTAATGCGTCTGACCCAGCCGTTCCCACATGCGTGACGTGTCTAAGCGTGTTGCCTATCATTGCACTTGACCGAACGATCGTCTATGGCGATTTCGATAACGCCACAGGAAAGGGGAAGAAGGAAAAACGCGAGTGTCCGAGGTGTGTACCTCGTTCTCGCTAGTCAGCTTTTTTCCCTGAAGCGCTGGGGTTCGTTCCTTCCCTAAGGTGCTTGAGGCATTACGCAATTTATGAGTTACCCTGGCCGCGCCGTACAGCAACTCAAGCGGCCAGTGTACCCACACCGCGCGAAAGTACCCCTGCCGAACCGGCCCCACGACCCAACACACACAAGCTCCTCCACGCCGTCGGCAAGAAGTTGGCCACTGCATCCGTAACTACCTCCGCACCACCACCTACCACAAAGCGAAAACGCGCGGTGAGCCCGCCGGCTGTTGCATCTACACACAAGCGGCGCAAGACCTTTGGCTCGGCCTCACTATCTACGGGTCATACCCGCGAACTGATACGCAAAGGGTGGAGCCGTTCTGGGCGTAAGCACCTCCCCAGTGCCAAAGCGCGCGAGATCGGGCCAGCGCATTCGCAGAAACGCCCGCGTGGCAGGCCGCGTCTCCATCCTCTCCCTACGTCCCACGCCCGACCCAGTTCATCCACATCTGCATCGGTACCCCCTTCCGCTGCCACAGCATCCGCACCCCCTGCACTGGATTTCAACCCCTCTGATTTATCGTTATCGCCCGACTCGCGCACGGCCAAGAGCCGTGCGGTTGACGACCAGCCGCGCGAAAACAACGGGCGATTTGGGAAGAAGGCGACTACGAACGGCAAATTTCGTCGGCGCATCGTGCCTCCACCCGTGTTGCGCCGGACACGTGCTCAACGTGCCGAAGGACGCGCCGAGGCACAACGGGAGGCGGCTGCCAGTGCCAGTGCCCCTGCAAATGCGGAGAACGGCACAGCAACGGCGGTTAAGCGCGAACGTGATCACGAACACGACACCATCGGGGCGGACAGGGTGGAAGTAAGCCCCAAGCGCCCGCGTGTTCTCAGCAGCGGTGCGCCAACGCATTACTTCACGCCTAATCCGATGTCTTTCGCACGCAAGAAGTGGGCACCAGCCCAGCCCCCGCCCCCACCGACGCATCACCTGCGCTCACTTGGCTCACTGTCACGTCCGGACTCGGACATCCCGCTCCCCCGCCCTCCGGCCTCGGCAACACACCTATCGCCCCCGCCATTGCTGGCGGACGGCGATGATCCTGGTGACGAAAGCGATGGTAGCGGATCGGATGACGGTTATTTACCCGTGACGCCAGAAAACTTGCCTGGACCCGAGCCCGAAGCGGAACAAGGTGGGGACGCTGGGGCGGAATCAGAAGATAATGAGCCGTTCTTGTCAGGCGCTGCGACGATACACCCTCTCCCAACATTGTGGAAGCCGTCACCGTTTGCGTTTGCTGCACGGCGATGGGCTTCGCAGGAGAGCAGTAGCGGGCGGCAGGAAAGAGACCGGGATCGCATGCGGTTTTTTCGGGCCTACAACAGCGAACAGCCTTTCTCATTTCCAGGGCCAAGGCCAGCAATCGGCAGGGACACAGGGACTGGGACTGTGGCAAGTGCTGGGGTCGGCAATCCGAGCACTAGTGCTGGTATTAGTGCTCGCAGTGGCAGTGCTGGCGGTAGCATTGCACGGACGGAGTGGATACAGGTGAACGGGACTACGGAGCAATTCCGCAAGTGGGACACATACGAAGCCGACTCGGCTTCCGTATCTGAAGAAGAGGTGTGTTGACTTTGTCCCGCCCTTACTTGACATCTCGCCACGACGTCCGAGTCCTAGGATGCCTTCCTCGTTCCTTTCCCCTCTTGTTTCCTTCTATCCCCCCCTCCCTTCTATCCCTCTGTCTCTCTACATTTTCGCGTCTGTGACACCCGGTCTCATCATACCTCTTCCCCCTCGGCTCGCTCTGTTGTGTAGGATGTGGTGGTAATCAAGTCGCCAAACCCAACAACAAAGTTCAGACTCGCCAATGCGTTGTTCCCCGGAACCGGGATACCGGTCCGACCAGCTAGCGCACCTGAGCAAGCAAAGAGTGGCGGCGGTGGCGTCACCAAGGCCAACGCTATCGTTCAAGCCAAGCTAGCTGCCGTAGAGCCTGCCTCCTCAACACCATCACCCGCGCCGTCAGAGGGGGCGGTCGCCGTCACTCCGTTGGTAGTCTTGAAAGGCGCACAGTTTGTCGTGCCAGGGTTAACATCCAAGTTTTCCTCGCGCAAGCACGCCACACCTCCTGGCCTCGTAGAGGCTGGCTGGGACTCTGAGCTCTCCACCGAGGCGTGATACAAAAACAAACAAACAAAAAAAATTCGTAGGCGCACTCACTATTGTTACTTTATTTCCCCTTCCAACGCGAGATATTGCCTGCTGCCTTTTCCATTTTTCTTGTTGCTTTACTTTGCGGATTGTGGTGTTTGCTCCGATTCATTGATCTTTCCCTCCCTGTCAATCGGACTGTTGTGTGGTCATTCGTTTTATAGTATTCAGCTGCCCAAGAACGAAACACTCAAAAGACACCGTTCGACCTTACCGACATTTCCTTACGTTTGCTCGTGTCGTCGCTTGTACCTTACGTCGCAGACACCCATTACAGTAAACTTGTATGTAGTACAGTAGCTAATAACTAGTTCCGATGAACTTTTCCTTAACGAATACCCTTTTTTTTACGTTCTCAAGCAATAAAATGTTCTACTCTTCATACTAAGGTGTGCGCATCGGGCAATCTCACACCCACTCGGCCCCCTTTTTTTTTTTCCATACTTCCCTTCCTGACATTTTTTTACGATGATGATGCATACAGTAATCTGGCGTGGCGTGTAAGTCGACAACTAGCGCGGGACAAATAACTCCAACAGGCACCCCGATCGTCGGCTAGTGATGTTGAAATGTTGAATTGATCAGCCGCGGGGCGCGGAGAGTATCCAGCTGCGGCGGGGATGAGGAGACTGAGATGACTATGCTTGCAGCACTCGGACGGACTCGGACTCCCTGTCATTGACTCGGACCCTGAAATGGACCTCTGACATTCGGCCTCGGCCTCGGAGTTGGCCTGAATCGCCGCTTTGCAACCATCGATGAGTATACCCCCTCAAAGAGCGGGAACCCGAACGTAGACAGATGAGCGGCGTCGGTGACCGAAAGTTATTATTACTAACTTACATACACAGGCTTTTTCCCTCCCCCCAAAAAAAAATTGCAATCAGAATAAATTTTTACGAGATATTTAGAAAGAAAGGAAAAAAAGTGAGTTGGAATTCTGCACTGTTGGTGGTCAGAAAGGAACGGATCATATCATATCATTTTTTTTAATAAATAAAAAAAAGAAAAGCGGCGCATATCATATTATATATCATATCTCAACTCTTCTGTCCACAACTTGGCTTCTTTGCTTCCTTGGGCCCATTGGCAGGAAACTCAACGTGCAACACGACGAGACCTCTTGGGGCCAAGTTCCGTCCCGCGCCGCTTTTAGCGCTATACGAATCATCGGTCCACGAATTCGTGGCGTACGTTCGTTGCGTAAATGCTCCGCACGGGGGTGTGTATGGCAGATAACCACCGCAACGCGTCGGTCGGCGGTACGGTACTATTACTACTACGAGAGACGGATGGTCCTTATTCGGTCCATTATATAGTAGTACTTCGCAACAGTATTGGCGCTGGTCCAGTGACAATAAGGATCGAAAAGAGCCTTTTCTAGGAGAGTATTTGTGTTGTATGCATGCGTGCATGCGTGAAGCAAAGCAAAGACCTTGCGACGACCGACTGACCGTGGCCGAACGGTGGCGCACCTTTTTTTTTTTTGGTTTCGGACTTAACCGCGTTAGCCCCCCTAACAAACGAAACATTCTGTTTCTATAATGATCTACTCTGCTGACATCTGAGCCACGAATCTTCCAAACGTATGGGGAAAAAAATGTAAAGAAGAGTAACGCGAAGGGGAGACCCCACGGCCAACAGCAGATCAGGCCTCATAAACGACGGTATTTGACGTGGGCACGTTAAAACCTTAAGCGCCTGCCGTCTTGAAACCGCGGTTCTCAATATACTCTCCCGTATGCCACGTACGGCACGGACACAGTAGAGAAAAAAAAGGAAGGAAGGGCGCATTATAACGTCTGAGGATGCGAAGAACTGCCAACCATATATATTTGAGACACGAAAAGCAAGACATGATATGCTTCCACAGCAACAAATTTTTCCCGGCGATGATGCCCGTATGCGTACAAAGAACTCTAGTATTCCTTCAAGTCCGTGGGCCGAATAAATAAGTGCAACAAGCCATGAGCGTGAATGCGATAGATACAGAGCACGTGTGTGCGTCAATAATTACAACGAACGAGTCATGAGACAGGCAGGCCCGCAAGCCCGACACACATGGTAGGCAGGCAAGCGAATAAGTTAGCCGAATAAATAACAGTGCAAAGGTAACAGGTGGGATGCCAATAAATAGTAGTCTACGATGCTGTGCGGTACGAAAAGAAGAGAAGAGAAGAACGGAAGAACGGACGAGCAGAAGAGAGTGAGAACATTATGCCATTATGCCGTAGTCCACTCTAGCTCCGGAAGGAACGTGCGCGAGCTTACGGCGGGTCAGTACTGGGAGGTGGGTCGCCCGCGGGCTCTGCGGGACCCATCCTACGATTCAACGAGGGGGTGCTGTCACCTCCGCTCGGGTCGCCGGGGGTTGGGGAGAGCCCTCTTCGCCCTCGTCTTCGCCCTCGCTCTCTCGCACCTCGTTTCCCGACTGCAAATGAGTGCGCGCGTGGCGGCGCATGTTGCTCTGCACGCTGAACGTCCGGTTGCACCCTTCGAAAGTGCATTTAAATGCTATACGGCACGCGTAAGTGTTAGATCATTGAGGCGATGACGGCCAAAATGGTAAAACTCAATTGAGACTTACGACGTTCGCCTGTGTGGCTGTGAACATGGATCTAGAACATCGAAGAGTTAATTTTTTTTTGTTTCAATAGATGAGCTAAGGGTTGGGGAAGCGCGCACCCTGAGGCTGCTGGGGCGAGTGAAACCCCTTCCGCAGTATGAACACGCATACCGGGCAGAGGACGGTTCGAGAGCCACCAGCCCTGATGAAATGACGGTGCTGGAACCTGAGTTCGACATAGCTATTGGACGTGCGAATTGATACCCGCCAGGTGTCGCCCTGGATGCAGAGCTCGGTGTGTAGCTCTGCTGGGGCGGTACTGGTGATGGTGGTGGGTACGAGTACTGTGCCATTCCGTGGGTGGGTTCACGAGTATGTGTTCCCCAACGAGCGTCTTCGCTTCGAGTGGGTTCAGGGTTGTAGTTATCCCCATCAGGTCTATACCCGGAGCGAGAGCGGCTGGACGACGAGGGAACAGGAGCAGATCGTGAGGTGTTGTCATGTGATTCGTGTTGGAAAGACGCAAATGAATGTGGGGCTGGCGCAGGGGTGGTGTACACGGCATGTTGAGTGCGCTGGGATGATTGGTGTGGTGTTGTCAACGGCCGTAGTTGAGTATGGCCGTTAGCCCGAGCGTGTACATGGCTGGGAGTGTAGCCGCTTCGACTTTGTTCTCCACGGTATGACGGTTCATCGGGCAGTGCAAGCTGATTGAAATGAGAAGACGGTGAGTAGTGTACGGGAATGCCAGGCGCGTTAGGATGTAAAGGCTGGGACAGCTCTCCTGAATTTGGTGGTTAGGAAAGCGAAACAAAGGTGCGGACGATGAGGTAGAAGCTCACGGCCAAACAGATCGCGTATAGGTGGGAGCGTAGGACGATCGTCGCCGCGGCGTGTCTCGTCATTAGAGGTTGAGCGAGGAGGCATTGTATGGATGTTGGTCTGGAGTTCGTTGTTGCTGTTGAGAGGAGGAGAAAGGTATAGACACTGGGTCATGCAGTCGGTCATCTGATATATAAGTGACTTACACGGAGGGAGACCCAGATGTAACAGCCATAGGTGCCGACGCACGGGAGCGCAGTAGAATGCACTGAGAGGCAGGGTCCTGAGGGATAGGCGTACTGTTTCTAGGGTAGCCCGTATGTGCTCCCTGGACACGGTCACCGAGATGGTTCGAGAGAAAGCAACAGCGAGTAGTGATCAAGGGGACCGGAACAGAGTATCGGAAGTCGCTCACAGCCGAGTTATGAGGGGACGCGACAGGGCGCCTCGGTCATCCTCTACACATCGAGGCAAACAACTGTGTTTACGGTTCAGGGTTATGTGAAAAACTAAGCGACGCTTTTGCGGACAAGAAGTTTCCCCAGGGGAGATGGGCGCGACGCCAATCATAAAGCACGCGACTTGCCCGAATGACCTAAATCTGGGATCCCTTGCAGTCTCCGCGACTAGAAAGAAGGAAGTGATCGGCCGTGGATCAGCAGACGTGAGGCCATCCCATGGCAGACGGCACAGAGAACCGCGACTTGGAATTGCGACAAAGTTGTCACATCAGATATCGTTGACAACAAGCCCGACCGTTTGATCGAAGAGAAAAAAGGAGGCAGTGTGGTTGGACCAAACTACGCGATACGAGATCACCCACGGTTAGTGATCAAGATCTGGCCTAGTTATGGTAATTGGCGAGCCGGGGCCGTCAGCCATCCGGTCGGCATGCATTAATCCCGCCACCGACAGCAAGTTCATTTTCTCATTTGTCATTATCCGTCCGCGGGAAGGGAGGAAGGGAAGGGAAGGGAAGGGGAAAGGAGACGGCTCGTTTGGGGGCGGATGAGGCACGTGATAGTTAGAGCAAGTCACCGAAGTGGCGTGGCGTTGGCTTTTCATCTTGCGGCGTGCAGATTACTATGTTGACTATTTTCCTCTGTCAGGGAAACGGCTTCATGCGTAGTTCTTGTCAAAAAAACAAATCAAGTACTGCCCCAAGCAATGCAATTGTGTTCGACTCCAACAACAACCCGTCAATTCAAACTAGTGCCTTGAGGTGTATGCGCCTCCGCCTTGAGGAGTTCTGCCTCCGTCTTTGTGTTCAAAGATAGGGCGTGCAAGCCATTTTTGAGCTCTTCCGATAGTGCTGTGTAGATCATGCGGTGACGCTGCATCATAGTCTTCCGAGAACGTCGGATATGGGTCATGCCCCAATGACACAAAATCTCACCTTGCCCATGAACTCCTCCGAGACCACTCGTATAGAAAAATCTATGCCGTCACATGAGGTCGGACAGGGGCAAAGGTGGAGTATGAGTATATCGGAACTGACGAGTTTCCCCATTGCCCCCGTCCTGATCGCGCATAGCAGCGTGATGTCTATGCTGCCACGAATCGTTTGTGATTGCCAGGACTGACGGTTGAAGTAGGGTAGTGAGCTGAGACGACCGGCGGATCAGGGGCTGGACACGAGGGAAAAAAACTTGAGGGATACTTTACTTTGTCATAGATAGCCCGCCCAACGGGAGTATCAGTAGAGCCGTGAGGTGTAGTCATGGTGAATTGACGGATGCGAAACCAAAGTGGCCGGTTCGTTCGACGAGCAATGTGATGCATGTGGTACAGTATCGCTGGTCTTGTGATGCGGCTTTGTGGCTTTAAGGCGCGTCTTTACATCATTGGCACAGCGCGTGGCAATGGAGTCGCCACAGATATCGATGACAACACCACCTTCTGACGCGGAAAAAGAGAAGGAGTTGACGACCAGACAAGCTGCTCTCGTTGACAGTGCTTTTGAAGAGGGTCAG
The DNA here is from genome assembly GCA_025769895.1 of Lactarius psammicola. Taxonomy (NCBI): domain Eukaryota; kingdom Fungi; phylum Basidiomycota; class Agaricomycetes; order Russulales; family Russulaceae; genus Lactarius; species Lactarius psammicola. The sequence goes on from WTXK01000687.1 coordinate 9,139, forward strand.
TATGAGTCAGGCATTGCAATGCTCGAACAACTCTGCTCGCCAACAGACTACCCGTCCAAGTGCGTTACAACCCATGTTCGCTACCGACTTACCTCTCTTGATACTCCATGCAGGTCACACGTTCGACAGTTGCTCTACATAGCCCTCTATCCACCTCCGTCCGGGCGGGCAGCTGCGCACAAGCACAAGGCCACACAAGAATCTCCGTCGAAAATTTCGTCGCGCCATGCGTATTCCACCCTCTTACCCTCACCAGCTACCTCAGAGCTCGCAAAACGCACGCTGCGTGTGCTCGCGGACGTGAATTCGCCCGCGTCTTTACTTCGTGCCCTGCCCGCGTATCCTGATCTGACTGATAGCAACACCGCTACTTCTCTCGCCGACCCCGAATTGCCATCGGATGCGGATTCCTTCGTTGCCTTGGAGGCGGTCCGCTTCAGAGACTGCAAAAATTGTTGGAACATCCTCAAATCCGGTTTTATCAAATCGCTCTCTGAAAGCACTAGCACTGTTCCCGGAAGTCCTCGAAAGCGGCGGCGCGGCGAGGCTTTGGTCAAGTACACCCACATGGACGAAGAGGAATCTTCTTTGGTGGTTGGTGAAAATGCTTGGCCAGTACTTGATTGGCTCTTGTTTCTTTTCGAGAAGGATGAATTGTCGACAGAGGCTTCTCGAAAAGGTAGTACAACCAGGTACTCCTGGCCGCAGAGTGATTACTGAGTTCTCCACATCAAGTTCGATACTCGCCACTTTTGTTGGCACAAATACCACCCACCAGGAGCGATACCGGGTCTAAATGGGATGCGAACGACCCGCTTGAGATCGTTTTCCATTGCTTCAGGCAACAGGACGAATCACGCCGTGCTATGGGAGGCCGTTTACTCAGTCTCGTCTGTGCCACAGGATTCTTTCCAATAGACGTAAACTGATTCGTATTCAGCTCGTAAATCTTACTTCGACCAACTCTTTCGACCTTCCACTCTTCATGAATCTCCTTATTCCACGCCTGCCCTCTGGCGTAGAAGAGATGCACGATCTACTGTCGGCGATGTCTTCCACATCGACGCTATGCAAGTTCAAGGTGACTATGTGTCAGAGATATCTTACTCGCTCGCGTGCTGGAAACTCAAGAGGCAGGGGAAGACCTCGAGCGCAACCTCGCCCCCTTAACGGCGTAGCCAAGCAAGGCTCAGTTGCATCCATGAGGTCCGATTCGAAGTCAAATCTGAGCCGACATACCCTCCCTCCTGCATCAGAGCTCTTGCACCTCCTCACTATGAAGGCTGACACGGACGCGCTCTCAAAGACGATCAAATACGATCTCCTCGTCACCTACGGTATTATGCAGCATCAGGCTCTCGCCGAAGACAAGAGTCAGGACTGGGTGGAGATGTTGCAAAACGGGCGGGTGGCGGAGGCCGTCGAAGAGGCATTTGGAGGATCAAACGATACAGAACCTTCTCATGCCTTGCAAAAGATCTTACTCAGGATGATCGCCACCTGGCTGTAGGACCTCGTCGCGGACGGCATCTAGTCGATGTCGCTTGTTCCTTGTGGAGGTGCGTACCGTAGTGTCTAGAGATATTATTCTGATGCGTGCCGAAGTGTTGTCTAATGGTACATGACATATCCCCACTTGTGCATGAGAGAATCAACCGACAGTGTTCCCCTTGGCCTGCACTTAATTTCGAATGGAACATCCGTCGGGCGTCAGTTTAGATTCCGGGGCGGCTGCGCGCACCGCAGCCCGATTGCGAGCCCACCGTATTATGCTGCTTCGAAGTGATGCTTCGGGTCGGGGTCGTATTAAGGCCTCGCTTACATACATCCTCACCAGCAGCACGCAACAGTGGTCCCACGTTGTTACCGTGCTGTTAGTGACGAAATTATTGGTCATCGGACGATCCCCTCGTTAGTTTGACTGGTCCTTTAACCCCAAGCGATGCTCCCGTAAGAGACCATTAATCCAAGAGAGACTATCGCCCCCAGTGAGATCATGACACACGATTCTCACGCCATTCTTTTCCCACTTGTATGGGCGTCATAGAGACGCCAGTGCGGAAGTGGTGAGGCCGACACCGTCAGGAATGGTTTTCTGAGGAAGACACCGAGCGAGCGATCGTGGAGCTGTTCTCATTCACGATATTCCGAGTCCAGGCTCGGTTCAAGGACCCGTATTTTGGTCCAGAAGCCCATGTCGCCGCGTTCCCAATCATCATCGACGGACGGACGAGTGAGAGTCCCGTCATTACTGATAACAACTTGCCAAACCGAGGTCTCTGTGGGCCTCTGGCTTACCGTATGTCAGTTGCCAATGGCACAATGATCGATCAGGGACAAGCGACTGTTAAGCGAGGGCTCAGTACGAACACCGCCGAGCCACATTTGCTCATTTCCGCCATATTGTGTCTTGTTCATGAAATTTGAAACAGAGCTCGATCTCATAGCAGTAAGTTACGTTGAAGTTGAGGTGACCTCGTGTGGTCAATACTGTAGAGTTTGCTCCAATGCAAGGACACTGGTGCGTGTGCGCTTAGTTCGCCTCAAGGGCCACTACCGTTTGTTGACCCTGATACAGACTTTGGGAGCGCAGCTGAGCTTGCGTGTGGCGCGTGCCTGCCAACACCTGGAACCCGAGCGGACCTGGTCTCATAAACGTGCCATCGGGGTTTCTACAAGCGGGAATATACTCTCAAGGAGAATGTATGTCACCTCTGCACCGAAGGGCAGGCAGATTGCTGCGAGTCCATGACCACCCTAAGGCTTGGCGCTGTGGTTGCACTTTCTCTGCAGTACTCCCCCCTCCCCGGCGCCCCCTACTTCTCTCTTTCTGCGTTTCTTTTTCGCTCTCGTCTTACATCACATACACGCTCTTGGTCGTTTGGGAAGGCAAGGATGCAAAACGCGCACGTGTTCGCCTATCAAGCTATCAAGACCAGTATGAGGCCAATCCCGATGCTCTCATGACGCATCTCCCCGCAAATCAGAGTGCCTTCGGTCGAGACTTGATCCAACACACCATCGTAGATTAGTCAAGCCTGGGCTCAATAATTTTGTATGACGGACACCAATACCATGCGCCGTGTCTCGTGCCCAAGGCTCAGGACCCGTGGATGTCCGACTGTTCACGCGAAAGTACGCCCCTTTATCCCCTACTCCTGTCGTATTTGTCGGGGCTTATCGGCCATTGCGGCGCAACAGTTACATGACTGACGGAACGCCGACTCTTGGCGCTGACGGGCCACATACACCGTGGAACCTAGAGACCTCGCTGACGACCGTCTGCGCCCCCAATCACTAGTACTTCTTTCCCCTACTTTCTTACACCTTCCATATCTTTCATTACACGCATACACTTGGGATCTCACATATTGCCCCAATATACCCTGGTTCCCGCTCTCTCCGACCGATCCCGCAATGCCCTCAGTATTTCCCGACGCCTTACGGGAAGTTCGCGGTTCTGCCTGTACATGGACCGCGGGGGGTGCAATAAGGGGGAGGAGGGCGGGTGCAAGTTGATGGGGCTCGAAGAAAGTCCGTCGTTATCAAGCCATCTGCACCCCACAAACATGTCACTCATACAACACCTGTTCCTCAGGCGCACCCACACAGAGACATTCGTATCCAAAAGACAGATTACATCAATCGAATACATTCTTTCCCAGTATACCTAAAGCGAGAGAATAACGCCGCTGGCGACTGAGAGTCTGAGACACAGGTAAGGTAAGGCTTTCAGGACTACCCTGGCAGATTATAGAAGGTTTGATGGCCAGCTAGTCACCATCCGATCGATAACGGGAGAGCTTTCTGGAATCTAGTAAGACGGGTGCGGTGCGGGGCCAGGCACGAGCTCTACGTCCTCGCAGTCATCGTCCAGCTCGGCATCGGTGAACGCTGGGTCAACAAGTTGTCCATCGTCTGTGTTTCCCTGAACTGTGCCCCTTCCCTGCTGCTCTCGATACATACCCGCCAAGAAGTCCGTAGAGCTTGCATCTTCCACGGACTTGTCTTCACGTATTCTGACGAAACGCGGAAATCGGAGACTGAGTCCCCTGTTCTCTGAAACAAGCCCCTTGGCGGCAACTGAGACAGGGCTGAGGGTGACACTGTCCGAGACGGTCCAGAAGGCTGATCCAGTCAAAGAGAAGCGGTGCGTGACTCACTCAGCACCCCGTATCTCCCATACTTCGTGCGGTCGGAAGTAAACGCTAGGTGAGTAACCTAACAACCAAGTGTCATTCTCGAGCCACTCGACAAAAGTCCCTCCCAACGTGCCTCCAACTTCTACGTCTCCCCATAGGGGAAACTTCGAGCAGTTTTCGGAATCTTCGGAGTACCGATCCTTCATCGACTACAAATTACACAGATACGCTCACGAGTGAGCCATGTTGGCGACTAGAAGGTCACCCATACCCTGTAGAAGCTATCCGAGAAGCCTGACCCTACCGTCAACTTCTTATCCGGGTACCAGAAGCTGCGGGCTCACCCGACATGCATTTACATATCGCAACGAGCCTGTCCGAGCTGGTATCGCGGATAGCGAGGAGGACTGGGCTCCACCACTGCGCCTTTCGTCCATTGCCGTGCCAGGCTCCAATAGGCACGACATCAAGGGTGTCCCCCAGACCGGCGACGTAATCCTTTTTTAGCTTCAACCAAGCTGATGTTCTCCTGTCTGATGAGGGTATTGGTAGAAGAAAAAAAAGATTACACGACGTTTCAGGAAAAGTACCGGTGGAACCTTACCAGGTTCGTATGTTGCAAGTAATGGTTGTTTCCGGGATGTGTCCGTCTTAGGTCTAGTGGCTTCCAGAACTTCACCATGGTCTAGAAGCTTCAAAATATTGCTAACGAGTCGGACAAGAGAAGGGGATTGAAACATGTTCTCTCACTTTGATCATCAGACCTTCGCAGCGACTGTCGACCGCTCGGAGCCAGAATTCTTCGATTGCTCTCCTTCCTTCCTCACTCTCGCAACTTTCCACATGGTCGAATCTGGCAGCGCCGGTTTTGTCCGGCCGTACGGCCGAAAAATAAGTGCGGAGTTGCTTTCTCCTGCTACGAAAGGGCTCTTTGAGAAGTGACTGCCATGTATAACCAAATTGTGTTTGATGTGAATACCGTACTAATGGATTGTGTAGCGCTTACCTGTCCATTTAGATACATCAAATCAAAGGCGTAAACGCAGACAGAAACCTTGATCTCATGGAGCTTTACGTCCTTCCGGTGCCTATTAGAGAGTTCTTGAAAGGATTTGAGGGAGTCGCCGCTAATGTCAGTCGCAACAATTTCGGCATCGACAATGAATGAAGACATTTCCTGGGAGGTGGCGAAGAAATGATGAACCAAGTAAACCACATCAGGATACTGCCACAATGTATCAGCTGGCGCGAGAAGGCTGGTGGTATACATTCGACCTTTTCAGTCATGTCCTCCAAATGCCTGGAAAACAGGTTGATGGAAAGTTTTCCGTCCTCTGCCCTCACGGCATGTATTTGGACCCGCTGACCATCGTATTTGAATTCTGCCGTAAACGACTGGCCACCGATACGTTCGTATACATCGTCCAAGGACCGCATAGGGGACCCCAGAGCGGGCTGCAGGGGGATTCCTGGAATCATCGCCGTCACACGAACTTTGTCCGAGTGTCAGTTGGTACGCACATACCGACAGTAAGAGGGACCCTCTCTGCAAGGCCATCAAGACCCGCTTCGAGAACGGCGGCGACTAGGTCGTCGTAGTTAGGATGTTGTACAAACACTTTCTTCAACAAGGCTTCTGCAGCGGTAAACTTTTCCAGTAGGTGTGCTTTGGAGCTATCCTCCCCTTTCTTTGAAGACGTCTCGGTAGCCCGACAGACCTGCGCAACCAGCTCGGTGTGGGCGGTATACGGAGAGTCCGATTCAGAATTGGCTGCTGCTGCTGGCGGTGTCAAAACGAGGGTCCCGGGCGAGAGCGGTCAAAACAGATGTCCTCGTAGCACCAACGCGGATGTGCTGTGAAAGAGTACGAACGAGATACCCTAATTTCTTCTCCTTTCGCTGCGACGAGAAGCTTCTCCACCATGGCTGCTTCCAGACTTACTGCCCCCTTCCCCTTCATGGTGAGCGATATCGAGGAGCGCATCGTATATGCCTTGAATCGTGAGTGGCGCATGAGGAACTAATGTGCGGACACTGCTACGGCAAGGAAGGCGACGTCCCCAGGGTCACCGGTCTGGTTATAGAGCCGCTTCAGGGCCACGGCGGTAATGCCAGAGACATGTTGAATAGCCTTAGAGATGACAGATGGGCCTAGACCGAGCTCGAGCTGTACATATTGCGGAACAAAAGAGTTGGACAGATAAAGAGACGGTAGCAATGACGGCGGATCGTATCTTGCAATAGAACGAAGGGCGTTGGTGAGGGTATTCAAGATAACAATTCGCGAGCGTGTTCCAGACAAAGTGCACAGCGCGTGGGCCAAAAACGAATACGGGGCTCGAGTGGTGGTCGGCCAAACACAAATATCAAAGACGAAACTAGCAGGGTCTACGGAAAGGGTGGGGTACTGCGGAGGCGAGTTGTCCACAGCGACAGGTTTGGCTGGACATGGGGTCGAACACTTGACGGCGGCGGGAATCTCTTGGACATCTTCTGGGTCAGAACTTAGATCGACATCGATGATCGCTTGAGCCGTCGCTTTGCCATCCAAGATCGGCGCCTGTGTAGGCCGGGGCTGACTGGGGGATGCCTGGAAATTAGAATGTAGTTCCGCGGACGCACGATTCACGACCGAGCGGGGGGATTTGAAGAAAGAATCGATACTGGTTTGGTCGGACGGCCGACGCCGCCGGGGTTGAGAGCGAGCCCTCTTGGTCGGGCTATCACGAGCGGGGGGTAGTAAACGTTTGGACATGATTGAGATAATAATTATGATGTTATGTCACCCGGAGACCTCCAACTAAGTAGATTCAACTTGATTCTTCGAAGCAGATGCTTGCTTCGCTTGTCGCTTGGTTGTTCGTCGGAGGGTCCGCTCTTCCCGCGTTCAGTTACAGTACGACACTTCGTTCTCCGCGGCGCAATTCCCTTATTCAGCTCGGCGCAGTGTGAGCAGATTATCTCTTGCCAAGTTGCTCAGTTCCATTATGCTCTCGTTCTACTCGTGCACTTTGACTGATCTATTGATCCAACATTTCCGAACATTTCCGGAGCACATGGACGCCCATCCCCGGAAAGCCTTGAGGCCTCCCTCAAAATTTGCCGTTCCTTCAGGAAGGAATACAGTTCCTGCCTGTCCCTTAATCAACAGCGTTTTTTTTTCAAAAGCGGATCCGTTTGTTGGCGCGTTTGACAGGACATCTGTCACAGCAAACCTGAGGTGACTAGTTATAGAATCAAGAAAGGCCGCTCATCAGTCTGGCTGCAATTAACCAATTCTCGCGGCCGGGATTCTCCTTTCATCTATATACACACGACTTCGCCACAATGCTCCGATGCTGATTCTGCTTATCTCTCGAAGCATTTCTCACCTGGGAAATTAAGTTGGAACTACGAAGTGATGAGCGGTTAGAACCCTCGCGCTTAGTGGTGCAATAACGGCGCCAAATCAGTTTATTTGATGCGACACCCAACGTGACCTGCCTCGAACCATGTTCGCGAATCAACCTACCATTTTTAACCCCAACACAAATATAGGGGGTTCTCCTCGCGGGACTAGCCAACCCTTGGGCCGACTTGGCTTTTTGTATGATGCCGGAATCAAATGAAGATAATTTTTCCCGTTTATTGGCCCTGGTCTTTGACGGGCAACAGATTCAGCGCCCTGTAACTATGACACCTGGAAGATTGCTTTAGATCAACGGGGCGCGGACGACTTAGCAAAAGCTCCCTTCGAGGCGCTCGGAAGCCCTGCAAAGCGAGCCGATAGATGCGATCAACATGCTTCCGAAAGTCCTGTCCCAGTGGATCGCTCGCGCCGTGTGCTTACGCCTGGTGATATACAGTACCTAAGGCCTGATGGTTTGGCACCACTGTGCGAAGAACATGCCGAGATGGACGGCGCAAAGCGAATCGTCATTATCAGGAAACTTCGAACCACGCAACCAGTTTGGGGGACATGTTATACGTCTTGACGACATCGTCGCCTGTAGTGGGGGTCTAATGCTCTCTGATAAGTGAGATTCGTCAGGATCTCCTCCCCCCCCCCTCAAACAGCACTGTAATAACAAAGAATAGAGTGAAAAACGTTGCATACCAACCCACTGGCCGTCACCATTGCAGGACGAGTGACGGAGGGCTGGGCCCATTCGGCCGTAGATGTCCACGCGTCCCTGATGTCCCTGGGCCGTATAATTTGTCTGGGGGGGGAAAACAAGAGCCGACATCACAAGAGATGAGCAGGTGTCGGCGCAGCCCGAGTGCACATTAATGGGTTGTGACCAAAGAAGCTAAACGCATTTCGCAGAGGGCAGCTATTTTTCAATAGGCGGTTCAAATTCATCAATCTCTCAGGCTCCCCTGAGTGGTGCCCATTTACGAGGCTTAAGGACCAAGGACCAAGGAAGTGATGTGTCTGGTCTGCCTAGGAACAGCCGACTGCTCGGGACCAAACGCCACCATAACCCGATAGAGATTATGAATTACAACAACGGCACGAACACCTGTCTCTGGCAGAACAGTCCGGGGACGAAGGTCGGCCGTGTCACCGGCAAATGTCCCTGCGTGCAAGGGGCTAACTCAATTCGTCTTGCTCATCGTGACATCTTTGGACATCAGACTGGGATATGGCGAGTCCGCAGCTCGACAAGGCCGCTCGCCGGCGATTCATCCCGTCTGGTTTGGCACCGTTCCTGAACTTGTTTGGCGCCTCGCCGAAAGCCTTATGAAAGGGAGTGGAAACGATGGACTTAACTTAGCACATCTCACCTCACTATCATTCAAGTCCCACGCTCATGAACCTCAACAACGCACGCCACACTGCTACGGAGCAGCCAGCACAACCTATCCTCTCGCACAGTGGAGCAGGTCAGCCAGCGCATGGCTTACCCCGCATCCAATGGCGAACTACTACGCCACAGCACAAGGATCACCGCACCGGGTCTCCTACAATGGCGGCATCACCCTATCCTGCCTCATACTCTTATAGTGCCAACAAGTGCCCAAGCCTCTGGGATGACCTCTCAGCACAAACTACCACTCAAACGACTAGACACACACCTTACCAATCACAGGTGGCGAACAGTCAATCCCCTCACAACGTATCCCCGTCATCTCTGCCCTACCCATCGCAGAGCGGTGTGACATCGTCAGATCCGCGACCAGGATATTCCCACAACCGGTCGTTGTCTCTTCCACAACCAGTTATCCATCTGCCTCGGTGTCGAATCATATGGCGCGCATGACTCGCCCGCACTCTCAGTTGGTGGTCCAAGGTATCGATCAGATGCAGTACCCGGCTTCTCCCCAGCGCCCATTTGCCTGTGATAATTGCGCACTCTCGTTCAACCGTCAGCATGACCTCAAACGGCATCGGGAGACACATTCCGGCGAAAAGCCGTTCCTGTGCAATGGGGGATGCGGCAAGACCTTTACGAGGAAGGACGCTTTGAAGAGACACCAGGTATGTTCATCTTCGTGCTAACTGTCACAGTGTACCCACCTACATTCGCAGCTCGTGAAAAGATGTGGCTTTGAGGAACAATCCTAAGGATGCGACACCACTGGTGTCTTTCATAAGTGTGAGCAATTTCGTGTCTAAGTGTACCGCACCTCGACTCACGAATACGACAGATTCGTTATTCGGCTTATTCTGTCTATCTCATCCTATCGTATCATCAGGGGGATAGGTGTTGGTGTTTGATTATAATTTGCTTCTCGATCGCGGGTATTCAACGCCCAGTGTATATTTTGTAGCTATATAGCTGTAAATTGCCGCTCTATACTTAGTGATGCGGGAGATACAGTAATAGATTTGAAGGTGACTCACTACACGTCTGTCTATATCAACTGTCGACGTGCTTAACGCATGATCTTATCCATCGTTCGATCGTTCGATCTCACGTTCTAATATCCAAGCACCACTTGGCTTGATTTTCTTGTAATAAGCTTCTTCAATCCCCTTCTCCTTGAACCCATGCCGCTCGTAGAACTGCTTTGCGCCATCGTTTGACACTTGGACATGGAATATATGCAGTCAATTTTGGGTTTGGAATGGGTGGCAGCCGCTTGTAAGATGATATCCAGGCTATACGAGCCTATGCCAAGAGATCGATAGGGCTGGAGAGACGGGTGAAGGCTTCATTATAGGAGCTAGGATTGTATCAAGGCACACGCACGGCGAGAATTCCCATGGTCAGTAGGTACAGGTGGTTAGCACTGTCCTTTGATTCGAGTCTGCAGCATATTGTCCCGACGGGGATATCATTGTAATAGACTACGAATGCAGTTAGTACGCTGACGGGGCGAGGGAGGTGATAGCAGACGCACTGAGTTTGCAGAAGTCCTCGACTTCGGGCAATAGTATCTCACTGTAGAACTGCTCACTATACTTGATCGGAAAAAGAACAGAGTTCAACTTTCGGACGGTTCCCAGGTTATTTGGAGTCAGAGACGCAAAAGTAACCTTGGAAGACAATGACTTTTTTGTGGAGGTCATGGGATGGCGGTGAGGTGACACAATGCGGTTGACCATCAACGCCACCAGCTCCCAGCCACATTGGGCCATGAACGGGCGCCGGACGACCTCTCCACGCGCGCACGTTCACTAAACAGAATGGGAAGGATGGGTACAGTAAACTTTTAAGGGCTGGATTAGTTCACGTTCTTCTGATGGACAGGTCACGAAAGAATACAGAGGGTTTGTTGGCGAACATAGAGTCCCCTAACCTGATCGGGAGGCAAACTGTATGGTACTATTCCCCTCCGAGCGTGCCCAGACAGTCCCTCCGCGCCTATGTTGACAATTTGATTCGCCCTTCAGAGTTGCTATATCCAGCTCAATGCATGTAGGATCATCATTTGCTCAGGTTTGGGCAAACCCCCATTCAGTCTAGTGATAGTGATGGCTCTTATAGTCTTCTGGAATATTTTCGTATGGGAAAATAACTTGGGTAGGCTGTGCTGTTCTGTTCCGCGCCGTCGGCCTGGTTGGAAGCTCCGCATGGACCCAAACGGCTCTAAGTCACATACTCTCAACGCTTTGCCGTTGCGCCGTCCATTGAAGTACGTATTGTGGTTATAAGCCGAAGCGCCACGACTTCGAAGCTCAGCATCCTTATTGGGAGTACGCAGTCAATGCCGGGCACCCGCCACTTGGTGAGTCCGTGTAATTGATTCTCATGTCGGAGTGAAGGCGGGGACTCAGTTCGGGGGAATCTCGTTCTTCGTTGCATCTTGTCAACCGGTTGGCGCAGATATTATTGATGGGCCGGTGAGCCCCGGGCATTTAGCCGTCCACGAACTGTATGTCCGTACACAGCCCCATTTCTCGGGGCACCCTTGAAGGCACATTCGGAACCAAATTGGAGGTTTGAGCCGTTCGGGTGCAAACGAATTTGTATACCCCAGGCTGAGTTTACTTCCTTCCCCCCCGTTATCCTGCCCAGCGAGTTAAGCAGGTGTGTTATGATAGACATCAGCAATGTTCCTCGTCATATCATCGCGAAGAATCGGTCTGGCCCCGTCCCCAATGGTCATTTATTTCCAGTACCCACGGTGCCGCTCAGGATTCAATATCCGCGCCAACGTGACGATGCGCCCATCAGCTAGCCTTCATACTTCGTGATCTCTTTGTCAACCAATTTTGGTTGGCCACATCACAGGGTTCATGAGCGTCAGCTCTGTTCGTGGCCTCAGGCCGCCAGAACAGATCGATCTGTCGTTTGCGCGTTCTCATGTTTATCCAGCGCTTCTGGTCCGAATATCTCCATTAAAGACAAAAGGTCATGATGACCGAGGGCCGTGGAGCAAGGTCGCACCCCCCTTGGCCAACTCCTGCCTGCAGACCACACCCCAGCACCCTAGTCGCGGGAAGCACGGGGATTGTCTCTCCATGCGATCGGACGGGGGGGCTCACTTTCCTGTCGGTTTGCGTTATCGAGATGTTCCAACTCGGCCCTGCAAGGAACAATCTTGCTTGCTGGGGCCTGGCTTGTTCAATGCCTTCCTCGATACAGCTAGATGCGAGCGCGCTCTGGGCTGAGAAAAGGCCTTCTTCGGGATCGTTCTTACGACCTGACCGAATTGGGTTAGAGGAAGCTGAGCTCTCATTGAGGTGATTCAGTGTGTGAGGTCATGGTAGACCCTATCTCCCATGCATTACGGCACAATGCCCCTCAGACCCTTCATTAGGAACGGTGCCTACCCTCTGCAGCGCGCTCCGTCGAGAGGGTGACTTTTTGGTGTGCTTCACTAACAAGATGGAACACTTATCTAGGAGACACTATCTGACAGGCACTCAAGGCTTCCATGCGTTTTTGTTGTCGCCTCCCGCCTTGACAAGTGAACAGATGCTCTATCACAGTACTCATGCACTTCTGTCCTGATCTAATTCTGTCGTCAAGGGTCCAATCCAGGGTCTCCCGCTATCCGGATGGAGGTAACTTGTAGGAATATCTACATCCTCTTTCTCTCCTTGTTATCACGATGGTCGTCCAACGAAATGAATTTGTGGCAACCATGAGTCTCACGGTCCCTCATCATATACTGGCCACAAGGGCAGATGGACCTGGAAAGGGAGAACGGACTAGCATCAAAATGGGCAAACGATCTCAATTGTGCAATCGCTTTAGAAATAAAGAACAGTACAAATACAGTGATATTGTGACTTGAAGACAACACGATGAATTCTGGGTGTCCGTGAAACCCATGATGATGAAGCAAGAAAGGCACGGCGCACTAATTAGTGCAATATACCAGACCAATGTGTGTGGAGGAACCCTTTTTTTTGAGACATGAAAAATTTACTTGAATGAGTCGGCGGGACACCCTTCCGCTAAATTCGGCGTCTCAGGCCACTCCCGCGGGGCGTTCGCCCTTGCTTTGGCGGCGGAGATTTGCGCATCCGAGGTGATGAGTCCAGTTCCGCGAGGTAAACGTCCTCAAAGCTCCGAAATGTACATGGTCCAAATTCGCCATCATATTCTGCCATGGTCGCCCATACACAGTGCCATCCGGTTTCCTCCGCAAATTTCATGGCCAGGGCGAGATGCTCGACATTCCATCTACTCTCTATTGTCTCAGACCATTCATGGGCGGTGTCCTTCAACTTGACGAAGCGCGCGTGTGTGACAGTGAGGTGGACGCTAATTTGACCGCCCGGGGG
>WTXK01000688.1:0-22429 GCA_025769895.1 Lactarius psammicola
CTCTCCAATCTGTTCGGGCGGCCCTTTCAATCACATGCTGAATTCAATTCCGTCGGTCCGTCACGCGGATTTTTCATCGCAAAAGTTCGATGACGTGTTCGGGAGAACCAATATGCATTTCAACCACCTGATAAGGCCGTTCAAATAGGAAGTTCTTATGCGTTCGCATCTAGTTACAATAATGGCCCGTGGTGCAGCCGCGCTTGGTGCTAACGGTCAATTCGGTTTTGGCGTAGTTTACCCATCCCTGTACGAGACCCACGACCTCGTCGTCCAAGAAAGTCGAATTCATTATAGTGCAAGTCAAAACCGTGCGGATTACATGGCCGCCGACGCCAACCTCTTCAAGATGGATCTTTTTCTTTGCGGGTTGTTCAGCAAAGAAGATAGGAGATTTCACCATTCCAATTATTTGGATTGTGTTTGCCGTTGGCGGAGGGGAGCCACCTTTCTAGCACCTGACACACGAGCCACTGGAAGAGGGTGCAGCGACTTTTGACAGGAACGGACAGCCCCAGTTCACGTCATACGATTTCTGGTGCTCAGGAATCGGCCCAGGCATACTGCAACCAGTTGACGAAAACGATGCTCAGAATGGGAGACACTGTTAGGCCAAAACAAACACATGGAACGGCGTGTTTTCGACATCAAAGGGTACATACGTACGGCACTCACAAAATTTTGCAGGCGGGATTGACAGTGCTCACCATGATGCTTGGGTGCCCGAGTTCCATATCCCCAAGGATCCACCAGACTGATCACTTACTTTTTGTTTCTTGTTCAAACCCACACATTCGAAAGCGCACGTCAATGCCATTAACGTGCGCTTTCAGATATAAATTCCTCTGTGGCACTACCCGTTGCGTATCTACTTTTTGCTTCCTGTTTCGTATTTTTTTTGGTTCAAAAGAAGGATTCCCACCATTGTCCCCTTTCCCTGCACTTCACACACACCACTCCCCAGCCTTGTAGTTCTCGTTGTCGAAATGTCTCCGATTTCACATCAAGTGTCTACGTATTTTTAACCTACGATGTACGAACACCATCGTAGGATAAGGGAAGACCCAATCCAGACTTCCTCTTGTCTCGGCACCGTTGCGTCAACTTGCGTGCTGTGTGGTTGTCGGACAGTGACTTGAGTATCGCTTGACGAACCCCTTCATACTAGGCTGCAGGTTTTGCGCACTAGGGAAGATGCTCTTGAAGCCTATGGGTCTTCCGAGGCCTTGGTCACTGCGCGCTGTGTACGCATCGAATGATCGTGGTTGGGATGCGTCGTCGCTGGAGTGCGTCGCGTACTAGTAGTTGTTCAGCCGATGATATCGCTCCACTTGCGCTTATTTGCGGCTTATTTGCAGTGTGCGGTGACTTGGACTAGATGTCACACATTCTCGGGTTATATTTGGTTCACATACCGCATACTTCCCTTGTTGCTGATTACGCGTTGAGCAGTTGAAGAGATACCTCGCACCTTAGCAACAATAATCCCTGGGGGATGGGAATGCCATATCACTCGCACCTGTGGCCTGAGACCGCGCTCTGTTATGATATTCTTGATATACTAAGGGGGGATCTGAAATGATCTTTAGTATTTACATCGCGTAGTGGGAGCCCCTATCAACGGTCACGAGTTTCAGAGTCAGTACGGGAAGTGTAGACGCGACGCTTAGGTACGACATCTCCTGGCCACGAAACTATTGCCCTCCCCTGGCACAATTACGGTAGTCGGAGATCAACTGTATGATTTCGTGAGATTTGGGTCCGGAAGTTGATAACGCAATCTCAGACGGTGTCCGACCCATGTCATCCTCTGCATCTGGATCTGCACCATGCTCGAGTAGAAGGCACACTATCACTGTCGCGCATTTCCTCATCGTCGTTGATGATGCTATGTGCAATGGCGTCGAGTTGCTCTTGTCCCGTGCGTTTACATCCGCCCCATGCCGGATTAACACCCGTGCGGAACGGCCATTATACCACCTCGATGCTAGGTGTAATGGGGCCGACTCGTCCTTGTCCCGTGCGTTCACGTCCGCCCCGTGCCGGATTAACAGCTGCATGGAGTCAACCATTCCATTGGACGACGCTAGATGCAACGGCGTCGAGTCGCTCTTGTCCCGCACAGTTACATCCGCCCCGTGCTGGATTATCAGCTGCACGGAGTCAGCATGTCCCTTGGATGACGCCAGATGCAACGGCGTCGAGTCGCTCTTGTCCCGCACGGTTACATCTGCCCCGTGCTGGATTAACAACCGCACGGATTCGGTTCCCTTCCAACAGGACGATGCCAGATGCAGCGGCGTCGAGTGACTCTTGTCCCGTACATTTACATCCGCCCCATGCTGAATTAACAGCTGCATGGATTCAACCCTCTCACAAGATGACGCTTGATGCAATGGTGTCGAGTTGTTCTCGTCCCGTGCGTGTACATTCGCCCCGTTTCGGAGCAGTATCTTCACGGCTTTGGCTCTGGCATCCCATAAATGTCCAATCAAGTCGGGGCCATCCTGTCCAGTTATATTAGCCTAATGACAGTCGAATAACTGCCACAGATTCAGCACACCGTCGTCGATAATGCCAGATGCAATGGTGTCGAGTTTCTCTTGTCCCTGGCATTTGCATCCGCCCCATGCTGGATTAACAGTTGCATAGATTCGACTCTCGCCCAGGACGATGCTAGATGCAACGGCGTCGAGTTGTTCTCGTCCAGTGCGTTTACATCCGCACCGTTCTGGATTAATACCTGCGTGGCTTCGGCTCTGGTGTTGCCGATCGTGTCGAAGTCATCCTGTCCTGTTACATCAGCCTGGATGAAGAACTGCATAGGTTCGGCTTCACCGTTAACGCCAGATGCAATGGCGTCGAGTTTCCCACGTTCCGGACGTTTACATCTGCCCCGTGGTGGATTAATAGCTGCACAGATTCGGCTCCCCCCCAGCGCGACGCTAGGTGCAGTGGCGTCGAATTACTATTGTCCCGTGCGGTTACATCCGCCCCGCGCTCGAGTAGCCATTGGACAGCACCAACATGTTCATCAACCAATAACGTCTGGTTGTTGTAGCTTGTAAGCTCTATAACCGCACCATGCTGATGTAATAGTTCTGCAACGTGAAAGTGACGATTACGTAGTGCAGCTGCCAGTGGACTGTGATCTCGACCACCCCTAGCGTTTACATCCTGTTTGACTCTTGAGGACGAGATGTTCTGCCAGGTCACGAAATCCGCACAACGAAGCATAATATAGTGGAGCTGCTGCATCAAATTCGGGCGAATACCAGCGTGGATACCGGTAATCACGAGAGTCACGGTCAATGTCATGCAACTCGAGCCACGCCGAAAAATATGGCCTGGACTGGTCAAAAAGGCGTCGCATCCCATCTTTAATGTGTAACGACACCTTCTCGAACTGAGCATGGCCCACCCAGTGCTCAGCGGCATATTGGGCCAAAGGAAAGCGACTTCGGGCCTCATACGCAGAAATGCCGTCGTCCAAGTGGAGTAGAACTGCCAGGCATGCTTGTGCGAGGATTGCATGTGCGGGTTCTGGAAGGATATGAAAGCTTGAAATGTCCCTGACTGGAGTGGCAAGGCGGTCCGACGCCAAGAATTCTTTGACAGAGAAGTGTGAAAATTGCACAACTCGAGAACCGTGATCATCTACGATGGCGATTAAGCTGGAGCAAGTGATCAGTAAAGCTTGTTGCCGATCCTGCAACTGCCAACCCTCGCTAGACCTTGGCATTCTTCCTTCGGTCTCCTCAAAGTCGAGCGTGAGTATCTCTGAGAGCTCCTCGACGCGAAGTGGCCGGCTCGCCACAGCGAGACATTGTAAGATGAGACGAGCAAGGTTACCATCGGCCTTCCCGATTTCGTTCAAAATACGCTCGTATGTCTCGTCTAATGTTTTCGGCAATTCACTGAGTTTCTGCCGAAGGCTCGATCGAAGACAATTCTGCAGCACTTCAAGTTGGCAGTAAACCCATCGAAACCTGTTAAACGATGTGAGACCACCTCGTCGACATCCCGAAAACGCTCTCACATTCCGTCAGCTTTGTCTGAGAGTGTCTTGACAACAAGTTCTTTGTCCTCCGCCCTCCACCTGCTCATCGCCGCACTCAAGTTGGAGTAGACGACAGATCTGACATATTTGGAGATGTCCTCCTTTTGCCCGCTTTCGTCGTGAAGGGAAACCGGATGAAACGCGAGCGGCTCGATGGCGTCCCTGATGTCGACCTCCGGACGACTGGTCACACATATATGAAGATTTGGCAGCCGAAGGCCAACAAGCTCCTTCACAAGATCAAGGACACGTCTACGGGTGGACGGGAATTCAGAAGTGTTGGGACATTCGTCGAGAGCATCCAAGATAAGATAAACTGGGCCTTGTCCGGGAAGAGCAAGCATTTCCTTGAGGCATTGGGTCAATGTTCTTTCATTGGGCTGACACGCCCCATTTTCATGCACCTCGTAGAGGCGGAGGAGTATGTCGAAACAAGGATCAGAACGAGTAGAAAGTTGAACGAGAAGGGAGGGGAGTAGATGTTGGCGAGATTGCTTGTTGATATCTCGAAAGTCGAAATAAAAGTATGCCATGGATGCTAATCCGTCCTTGCACAGGGTAGTAATGTCCTCAATGATGGCGGAGCTGCTCCAGGCCCATAAATTTCCTATACTGCCAGAGTTAAGGGACTAACCATAGGATACTCTTTCCAGAGCCCGCTACGCAGCAGGGGGTCCATCAGATGACAGAGCAATCAGTGGTAAATAAAAAAGGGAACATACGTTTGCCATGGATCCACAACAGGGAACCATTAACCTTCCATTTTTTGAAGATGCCTCCCCGAAAGAACCACTCTGCCATTCCCTCATGTTCAAGTTGACGACCGCATGCGAAGTTGTGATTTATGGATGGATCCGGCGGGGATTGCCATCTTCTTAGGCTCTCCCGTAGTTGGTTCCCTGAGCTCTTGTTAGGTGCTCGACGGTTAGCGAAGATGAGACTGATGACGAACGCTTCACATCGTCTACATTGTTGCCGACCCCCGTCAACTTGTCATTGATTACGTGGGTATTCTTCAAGACCTGAGCACTCGCCATTTGAACCTCTTCATTGGTCAATCTGCCTAGTCTCATTAGTGCATCTTTCATGTCGGTCCGTCCTGCCAACTTCTTCAGAAATTTCTCTGGACCGATATCAGCCAGGGGCAACGTAATGCGAAGGTTCAACTCACTCGCCCGACTCTGTTTAATCTCCTTTGTCGCAATCGCAAGGATATCCAGGACCTCGACCATAATCTTCATCATCGTCTCCTTCATCGCCGGTGTTGGTGGGACTCCAGCATTAATCTCAAGCCGTCTGAAGAAGTTTTCGATCTGTTCCAAGATTTCGACAAGGGTGTCTTGGTCCTCATTGAGATCTTTAGCCGCCTAATTGTCATCGAACATTACACGAGCCGCACGAAGGAATAAACGACGTCACTTACCAAGAGGAGGACACCAACGCCCGCAAATATTACTGTCGCGGGTGAGAATATCTGCCGCATTGCTATCAGAGCAGGGACCACCGACAGATTCGTCGATATTTACCAGGCCGACGCCTTCACCAAGCGTCGCCGAGAACACGTAGAGGACGTTAATCATTGGGTTAAGCCACTTTTTCAATCCCTCATCGGCGTTCGGATTGACTTGGCCTCGAAACAGGTCCAGAATGGCGGCAGAAGAACTACATGATTCGAGCTGAGTGAGGAGAGGGTGGTCCTCGAGACTTTGCTTGGTCTTTTTCTTGTACGCTTTCAGGGCGGCTTCAAAAATGACTTTGAAATTGTAAGAGTCAATCGGTGGGGTAGTCTGGCTTTTCTGGGCCATCGAGCTGGATGCGGGAGGTTGACTCATGTTGAGGGGATAATTGTAACGTGGATGGGGTCGGGGAGAAGTCACTAGTACCTTGGTGAGCACGCACAACGCCTCGCTTTTAGATAAGTCCCTGAAGGTGCTAGGACCCTGGAATAAAGGTCATAGACGCCGAGGCACGGGCCTGGGCTAATAATTGGTTATTTGATAGAAGCGACGAACACTCTGCTCCTTATTCTTACCATGTCTCCTACAAAGTGCTTTTATTCTCAAGACGGTTCTTGGTGATTACCCATTGAAAATAAGGATATTTACGTTCCAATTATAGAGGTGTGTCACTGGAAGGTAGGTAGTTGCGTGTGCGGCGAGTCGAGTGCCAGGACTAGGGTGTACAGCATGAGTCTGGCACTACTGGCAGTCGCTCAGAAAATAGTCGACGAGTCGCACACGCGAGGGAAATATGCCAGCTTGCTCACGGCTACGAGTGAAACCGATCAGTCATACAGTATAGCAGCTGGTCGACCTCAACATCCAGCTACGTAAAAGTGATTGATGAACTTGTGAAAGCGAAGGAGTTTGCCTCCAAATCTAATCTCAAGGTGTTCGATTACCCGTTTCGAACAAAAGGAGTGTTGATGAGTATGGAGATGCTATAACAAGTGAGGGTTGAGAAGGTACGGGTGTTTGTACGTTTGTCAAACATTGAACCGAGCGGTGTTCGATGACACTGCTGCAAGTTCAGTGCCGGTACGCTCAAGAGCCTACGATGCGCGTGATTTGTTGTGCGCCCAGCCTCAGCCGCTGTTGGCCTGTTTTTGGTACTCACCAGTACCACTCCTCCTCTAGTTCACGTCTCCTTCCCAGCTCAACGGAAGGGTGAAGGTAAGGAACAAACTAGTCCACCCTAAAAGACCCAACATGGTCTGTTCGGAAAAAGAAGACTGTTGGCAGAGAATCTGAGACACCGCAATTTAGGCCTTGCATATGGCTTGGAGGAGTTCATCCCCATCACTCACCTCACAACCCGACCCTTGCGTTGGCCCTTCCCGTTGCACCTAGCCTCCAACTCCGCCCTCCGGAACACATTCGATCATTTGTGGCCGACCCAAGGTCTACATCTGTCCGCAGTCTTTCTGGTCGGTACCACCCACACATGAAGCATATTGGTACTACGACTCGAAGGTCTTGAAGAGAGTTTGTGAAAGGTTTGTCCTGTTCCCTACCTGATTTTTCTAACCACCTCCGGGTATTGTCACTAGTTTTTTCTGCTATCAGGAAGTATGGCTACTGTCATGTTGGACAAGTCTCCGGTTGTGCTTACCAGAAATCGAGGTAAGCCTGCTCAACCGGAATACCTGAAAGGGATGGAACAACTTCTCGGCGTTACATATGATGCAAGCAAACACAGAACTCTCGAGGATTGGGTTGAGAATCGAATTCAAGTGGGTGCGTTAGGCTAGACCGAGGGAGACAACAAAGCGGCTACTCGATAGCGGCGCATGTTTTAGGAACTGGTGGCTGAGAGGACTGCCAGCGACTCCTCCCCTTCCCCTTCTTCTCGTCCGAATTTCTTACCTCCTCAGGGACCTGTCCTTCCCAACGCATTAAAACGCGAGGATACTATCCGACACGGACGATCCAAGGAATCTTCCAAGTCTGTTGATGGAACCCTTGGCCGTCCTAGTCATAGCCGTAAGGATGCAGAAATCACGAGTACAAGCGGTACTGCCGCTTTTCAACCAGTTTTTTTAAACAAATAAACCCATTCACTTGCGTCCTGGGGTGTAGAATCATGTGTAGCACTACTCCGAACTCTCGCTCGCCGCTCGCTCTCTTTCATGTGACGCAAGTGATTCTTGGGAAAGGGGTTCCAGAACTTGGTGCCGTCGTCGTTAAACTTGATGACCTGTTTCAACGCTTGGACAGGTGCAGCTGGATGGGATACGGAAGGGGTTACAGTATCGGAGTATTCGGAGTAAGAAAGTTCCAAAGCTCCGTCTTATGGGCCCTATTTGATCCTGAGCTATGTATCGTTGAAGGGCTTCAACGATAACAGAGGTCAGGCCCCTCTATTTCATTTAATGCATGACGAATGCCCCATCAAGAGACATGATAAACTAGTAGATTTGTTATCCTCGTTCTTGCGTGGGTCCCATTGGTACATCATCCAGTATTATTTACCCACCCCACTTCACGGACTAGGTTTACAAAATACTATATAACTCGTCACATTTCATGGGCTCGTTGCTGGTGAACATTGGCAAACATTACACTGTGGTTGATGGCCTGCCTTTCAGTAAGCGAAACGGAAGTCCAACCTCTCGTTCCCGGTATCCTTCGTAGTCTCGAGATACTCTGTTTGCTCCTGTGAAAAATGGCATCAAAGAACCGCCACGACATGTGCTTTTCCGCTGGCATACCTTGGGTGTCATGGAGGCCCAGATCTTCTCCCTGTGCTGGTTGATGCCACGATAGAAGAAGAAAGTGAAGAGATACAAGGCGATGTTCAAGACGCATATCCCGATTAGAATGCGATTTCCCCTCTTGTCTGTATCCATCCACCCGTTGAGGTACATCAGCAGATAACAAGGAGAAGGACTCACATAGGGGCTTATCGTCTGCCCGATAAATATTCGCCTTAGTGGGGTGTCAGAGTCAGCCCCAGCGCCTTCCACGACAAATGATCACTTACATAAATGATGACGCCGGCTTGCACGAACATATTGTAGACTGAGGCCGAAACTGTCCTCGCTCTAACGCTGTACGAGTTGCGGGACGCCCAGGCAACCTGGATAGGGTGTACATATGGGAAGCCAACGATAAGGGTAACGACGGCATAGTAAACCCATTGCGGCGTCTGCTTCGTGAACGTGTAAAGAGCGATTAGCAGTGGTAAGGCCCAGAACTGGAGGATGACTGTCGAGAGCACCCGGTTGTCAATAAGTTCGCTAAGGTAGCAGGTAGCAAGCAGGCCAATCGCCCCAATCACGTATGCAGGGATACTTAGGAGATTGGATTGTGTTGTGTTGAACCCAAGATTACGAAGTGATAGTGTTAAGTAAATGTCAGGGGGTCCCACGGGAACTGCATCACAAGGGGAGGGATGCCGATCAGAACGTTTCTAGAAGAAATAATGATTTCCACGCTGGCCACTTACTCATGTGAGTCATTCCCAAGATGTAGAGAGGCCACATGCGCCAGTCACAAAGACTTTGCCAAATCATCTTCGGTGTCAGGCCTTGTCGGTTGTGCATATCTGACTTGGACGGATCGTCTCTAAGCACTCTATTCACTATGATAATCTCCTCTCTGTGGGGAAGTCTGTCAGCCCATAAGCGCTGATAAGTAACGGCCAGCCTACCGCTCCGTGAACCAACCATTCGGTCTGTACCATGCTTTGGTCTGCGTTGGGCCAGCAGGCATCAGCACGAAGGATAGGAGACCACACAGGCATGTGAAAACTCCTTCGACGAGGAAGAGGTATCTCCACCCAGCGACCCCATTTTTTCCGCGCAGTTGAAGGATCCCAGTGGCAATGAAGGCGCCGACGATTTGAGTCGTATAATTTGCGAGCCAAAACCACGCGAGTCGAATCGGTACTAGACACACTCAAAGTGGGTACTCTGAGACGTGGGGAGTAGGGACTTACGTTCTGTTTTCGTATAGAAATAAGAGAGGTAAAGGACGACATCAGGAATGAAACCGCCTTGCAAGAAGCCAAGCAGGAACCTATATGAATCCGAATTCAAGTTAGGCGGTTTGAAATGGGTGCACATTTACTTGACCTTGTAGCAAGAAATGATGCTCTTCCTGACAACCAGTATTGGCTCCAAGACACGATACTCCACAGCACCATCTGCCGAGTGTTGGTGAAATCAAAAGACTTTTCGGAAGACCAGAAGGTCATACCTGTGTTGGTATCCAAACATCTGGGCCGACACGCTTGGAGACTATCTGCGCAGGCAATTCCGCACAGAGAAATGAAAGCCGGAACAAGGTATTGCCAAGATTGAAGTCGTCGGTTGTGATATGCAGGTCCTCTAGGAATTTGTCCGTGTTGGCTTGGGATATGTTGCCACGATCAAGGTCCAGTGCAGAAAACATGACGAAAGTCCATAACATGATCCTCAAATCGATCTTCCGCACGACACGCTGTTACAGTACAAGATCAACAGTGAAGAAGTGATGGCACAGGTACGACCTGTAACTTGCCTTTTCTTCGCGCCAAGTCCATCGCGCGTTCGGATCGAAGCGGTGCGTGTTCTCATAGCTCGGTGGAGGTCGATACAGCTCTAGAGTAACCGGGTCATCAAAGACAGAGGGCTGCGTCGCAATCGCATCGGGGTCATGCTTAACCGAGCGGCGCCAGAAACCCCTTGGCCTGAGTGGACGGCTGTCATCGCTGGGAAGAACAAGAAGTGGTGGAACGTTCTTCAGTGAGACTTGGATGGACCCAGAGCCGTGGTCGTGCAGCTTCTGGTCGAGGAAGTCTCTGGCTGAACTTGGGGCCTCCTGAATTGAGGGTCGTTTATCCGGCATGAGTTCCGAGATATTTCAGAAGTCTGACACCTCAGGCTCAGCGACATGCGATGGCGAATGTCATTGGCATGCTCCATATTTATTCTCTTCTGATACCACACGGTTAGTTCAGCGGTAGAGAAGATTCGGATGGCGACTTTTGGCATCAAATGACGCGACGAAAGAACCTCAGTACGCCACACGTCGCTGTTGTACCGTGAGAAGTTTCAGGTACTCAAAGAACTCGACTCCGGACTTATCTCTGGAGCATAAATGCGACAAAGAAGGTCTGACCGGGTGCACATGTATCACACGATGGCTCATGAAACTCATTACTCTCGCGTCCTCAAGCCGCCCGTGTTTCTCCACCCTCTCGCTCACCGCCAGTCGACTCATCGGAACTAGTCCCATGGCGGATACATTTATGGGCTCTTGTGAAACGTGCATAGCATCGTGGCCAGCGTGTCTGTAGGCGTCTTTCTTAGCCCTGTGCTTGTTGTTTTGGTAATCTATGGACGGATCTTCCCTTTCAGAGTTGGCTTCGCTCAGGCTCGCAACTTGTTAAAGTCATCTCCGTTGCACCACGACTAGCCACCGTAGCCACCGTTCCGGTTCGATTGTCGCGCCTCCTTCCAGCAAGCTTTTGCAGTTATGTTTGGGCGAGGTTATTGTTGCGGATGTTTTGGATCCTGTGTGCAGTCCTTGTGACAAGACCCCACATTCTAGATCTCGAGTTTTGAGGCATATTATTTGCCCCGCATACTTCCCTCGTTGCTGATTACGGTTGAACAGTTGAAGAGGTACCTCGCACCTTGGCAGCGATAACGCTTGTGGGATGGAAATGCTATATCATCCGCACCTGGGAGCGTATTCTGCTATGGGGTGAGGACACACGCCACCGTGGTGCGTTGACAAGTCCCCAGACATGCCAAGGCCCTGCTGGATGTGTATGGTGGACGCCCGAGGAACAGGCGTGGTGACACTGCCCCCGATTCAGAGGCGGATTGGTATGTGCCCGGTTTTCACCCTCGCAGCCGCAAGAAGACGACGATGGGGTCCTCTTTGGTACACAAGCCCAGTCAGTTCATTCTATGAGAATATTCCTCAATTCATTTACTCGAGAACCAGGTGTACAGTAGTCACATGCAAGCAGTCAAGTCAAGAATCCAAAGGGGGGAAAGTAGAGAGGGAAGTCAGTAGATACTACCTAATCAACCTAAGCGTCGCGCATGGCCTTTTCTTTGGCAATCCGCTCAAGCTCAGTGAACATACCACTCTTCAACGCCATATTGCGGAAAATGCCGTCTTCCTTCTGAATCAGGTTCCATGGGGTATCGAACTCCGCAATAACACCTTTGTCCAGCACGATCAGCCTGTCGTAGTCGATCACAGTCTTCAAGCGATGTGCGACTGAGCGATCCAAGCACCGTCAGTCATCCGTTCCAAGCAAGCAATAGACTCAAAAAAATTCCGAATCACCTGTCAATAAAAGTGAACCTCCAAACTCTTCGCGAATAGTCGCCTGGATCTTTTGGTCGGTTGCGAAATCAATGCTGCTCGTGGCCTCATCCAGCACAATTATTGAACTTCGCCGCAAAAGCGCGCGCGCCATTGCAATCAACTGTCGCTGGCCTTGCGAGAAGTTTGACCCACCCGGCGACACCTGGCTCTCGAGTGTCACCAATGTCCTGGACTCGATTTCAGTCACGGAGGCGGCTGCAGAAGAGCCCGCAGTAGGGGATGGGGATCCGTGACCTGGCGAGGCCGGGCGGCTCGATGCACGAGATGCCTGGCGCGAAGTACGCTGAGACTCGTAGGCATTATCCGTGATCATGTGAACGCGATGTAAGACGTCGAGACAGTCCAAGTCGTCGTGTTCCTCTGGGAAAGTCGATTAACCCGTTTGGCTAAATACGCAGAAAAGTTGAGACGGCGTACTGAAAGGATCGAGATTCTCGCGGAGAGTGCCCGAAAAAAGTGTGGCATCCTGTGGGATGAAGGTCTGTCGTGGCTATGAGATACGCCACCCTACTGATTTAGGCTAGTACTCACAACACGGGAACGCAGATCATGCAGACCGATCGTTGTGATATCTATGCCATCTATGAAAATTCTTCCACTCTCAGGGTCGACCTACACAACATTTCAGCGTACTCGAAATTAGCTGGGCATGACCACTCACAAATCGCAAAATGCTCATAGCCAAAGTGGATTTCCCGCTACCTGAAACGCCAACATAAACACACATTTAAGATAACAGGACGCGGGCGAACCGGTTCGGCCCAACAGCCCCACGCGTTCCCGTGGCTTCAAGGCAAAAGACACGTTGTGCAATACCGGCGGTAGTTCCGGAGCGTATTTGACAACAAGATCTTCGACAACAACGAGATTTTCGCTTTCCGAGGACGGCCAGTAGGCAGGGGGGCGCGAGGACTCAATGATAATAGGAGGCTCTCGCGGTAGTTCCAGATACTCGACAACCCGCTCGACAGAGCTATGTGAAACTCAGCGTAAGAGAAGACCACAAGGCTTCACAGTTACTTACTTGAGGTCGAGCTCGAGACCCGTCCAGAACCGGCAGGCCCAATAGATACTGTCCGTGAAGGCCATGGCTGAGGTGATGCAGAGACCGGCGGTACCGGCGGATACTAAGCCAGACAACGCAAGTAGTGTCGTAACGAGCACGGACAAACCACCGAGCGTGTCGAAATTCAGCAACAGCCAACGATTTGTCATCCAGAAGCTATACCACATCTGTGCTTTCGTGAGCAGGAAGGTTTCCCCTGAACTTGCATAGAACGCTTACCCGAGTTGTCAGGTCTACTTTCAAGTGAAGGCCGTCGAGGAAACGCTTCTCGGCAGAGAACGCGCGGACTGTGACAATTCCCTCGAGTAATTCGCCAAAGCCAGAGAAGATAGGCGAACGCGAATTCGACTCCATCCGTCGCAAGTCTCGTCCCGTATTCAGATAGCCAATTGCAAGCATTCGATATACGTAGCCGATGATGGACGCAGGCAGCAAGAACAGGGGGAAGATCACGCTGAAGCACAAATGGTCATAAGGATGACGAGGAACGGGTAGAAGCTAGTGCAGGGACTGACGCTACGGTGATGACAGACGCGGCAAAAGTCGCGAGTGATGAGTTAACAGATTGAAGTGAGCTGGCCAAAGATAAATCGACGGTTTCAATATCCTGATAACATGTCATTTCTGGGCTGCGAACTCGCAGTCGGTTGCTTTTCTCACCCTGCTGAAGCGATTGAGCATGCGACCTAATTAAGCATTGATGAGTACATTGGTAGAATAGATCAAGTGAAGTATACCTTGAGGCGTTGTGTCATGCCACCGCATCGTTGCCCGAACTACGGAAACGAGGAGTTGCATAAAAAGCACCCTAGAGGCACGAAGGGCGCCGGTGTATTGCACAATGGCAGACAAGACACCAACAAACGCTGAACCGAGGCCCACTGCGGCATAAACACCGATATAGAAGAGCGGGTGTTCCTTGGCACTGGGCAAGTTAAAGGGCCGACCACTGGGAGATTGCAAGCCGTGTATGGTATGTGTGAGATGATAGGGGCCCATTGTTCCGTCCATAACGACCTGCTGTTGCTCGATAGCATAAAACGATGTCGTGAATGCGTATGCTGCAGACACTGTGTGATTGCCGTAGGCTTCACCCCAATACTAACAAAAATTAATCTTTGAACAGGACCACTCAATCAGTTCACACACCTTGATCCACACTCTCTCGGATACGCTTAGAAGCTTGAGGACTAAGTGTCAGATAGTCGATGCTAGTAATGGAGGGACCCTACCTGAGATAGTATGATAAAAAAGCCGAGGATGATCCACGTCCAGTAGGAGCTAAGGGGGGCTTTCAGCTGTACGCGATCAACACGAGAACAGGCTAGACCCACGAGGCTTTTAAGTACGTGTTGTAGATCTTCCATTTGACACCACCTTCCTGGCGCTCTTCATCCTTGATTAACTTCCTGGACTTCTTCGTTCCTGTAGCGTCGCCAGGATTCTCGACTTCGTCCACAGCGACTTGGTCCGAGGTAGGACTTGCTACTACAGTGCTTTGTTCCTCTTCGTGAACATTCACTCCTTCGGAGTGCGCAATTTCGTCAAGAACCCCTTGGGCACGTAAATCGGCGAGCGTTCCTTGGGTGTCAATGCGGCCATCAAGCATACGAACCAGATAGTGAGCGCTGGGAAGGACGAGTTCGACATGGTGCGTGACCAATATCTAAGTTAAATCCGACCCTGAGCAGGTAGTCTTCATGCCATCGTATTCAGAGGCACGTACCACAGTACGATTAGCCAGGAGAGGCCCGCAGAGGAGTTTCTCAAGCAAGAATCGTGCAGTGTGGCTATCCTGTTAGGGCCAAGGGTCAGAGACGGCACCAATATTTTTTTTGCCCAGCGGGCTTACCACAGCACTCAGAGGGTCGTCTAGAAGAACGTATCTGGCTGGAGCGTAAACTGCGCGAGCTAGTGCAACTCTAAAGAAGCCTTCGTGAGCAAACGAGGGCTTTTAACCCAGAGTATATCACACCTAGCCTTCTGGCCGCCAGACAAGCTAACTCCTCTGCGCGGGAAGCATCGATATCAGCAGATGCGCAAGGAGAAGGAGCCTCGCGCGATAACGGACCTTGCACCGATTTCTGTCGCGTCACCATCCTCAAGTACCTCTAAATCGGGCTTTAGAGCACACGCCTCAACTACAGCATTATAGCGGGCCTCATCGTACGGGTAGCCGAATAATATGTTGTCCTTGATTGTCTGGTGCCGAAGCCACGGAGATTGGGCAGCGTACGCGACGGTGTGCGTTAACCCGAACTCATCAACAAGGGACGAGCGTTTTGACAGGATAACTGTGCCACTAAGCGTCGTCATTTCACCTAGCAATGCCATCTAGCAGTGTGTGCATTAGCAGAGCGCATCTAGACAACCCAGTAAATACTCACCAGGAGCGCGGTTTTGCCACTTGCAGTCGGGCCCGTGACGACCGTCAGCTGACGCTCGGGGAATATGATATTGATATCTCTCAGTTCGAACCGGTATTCACTAGCGTCGCTGGCTGCAATTGAGCCGCGCTCAGCCCCATCACTAGCATCTTGAGCAGCGTCATCGGTTGGGGGGGCTGCATTCTTCGCCTTCTTGTCAGCCCTCTCGGTTTGACCGTTCTTATCCTTATTATCCTCTTTTGGTTCGACCTCGTTCCATTTAAACGTCCCATTCTCGATTCCCAAACCCTTTGCGGTCTGGTCATCTGCCGCTGACGTGCCAAAAGGGGACTTCTTCAAGGAAGACACCTGTTCACTGACCTCATCTTCGTCAAGATAAGTCGCAATCCGGTCAAGAGCTACTTTTGTCTGAGGGAGCGTTGAGATGCCACTCAATACGCAGATTCAAAGAAGGCTTGCCTGTAATATTTGGACAATCCATGTTGGAATGATGTTGAGAGGAAACCTGACCATGTTGAACAGTGCAATCGCCTAAACAGATTCAGTCAATTCTTAGGACTGGTACGCAAGGAGTAGCATACCGTGAACGCGATGCTGACTGTCAGCTCGTTCCCTCGCAGTACAAAAACGAGGAACGAAGTGATAGAAACAAGTACGGGCGCACAAGACCAGAGCAATTGGAACATAATTGAATTTATGCGAGATTTGATCATCCACTTTATCTCTGTAGCACGCGCATCTGAAACGCGGTCAATCCAACGACCTTCCCAAGCAAAGAACTTGATGAATTTGATCTTAGTAAGATAGCGGTCAGCAGTAGCCAGCAAGGCACGGAACATATAGTAGCATACCGCGCCAATAAGTTCATTCAGCACACCCATCCTTTTGTCTCGCGCAGTCATCACACCTTTCTGAATGCGAATGCTACGCTTGGTGAGGAAGCTATTCAGCGGCCACCCGAGCACCAATATGATGAATCCCGCGAATGCAGACCACCCGAGTAGCCTATAGCAGATTTTAGCATGTGCTGGATACGAGTTTGTATAACTTACTGATAAAGAAAGGTACATGCGATAATGATCTCGAATGGGCCTTAAATGCATCGATGAGCCTGGTCAAACGCAAGAAAAATGGAAGTGGAGAGACATACTTCCGTAGATGAAGTACATCGCCGAAGCGGTCATAGCAACCCGGTTTGCGTCACCAGCCATAAGGTTCACGATCTTTCCGACATCTGCACCAGCCTTGGGTTCATTCGCCTTAGCTTCAGCCTCGGCGCTCGCCTTTGGATCTCGCTTTTTGTCACTGTCTGAGGCATCTTTGACGTTGTCCTTGTCCACAATCCCGGAATAATCTTTGCGCTTCAGAGCCTTGTCGTAAATTGCGGCCATGAGCTGCGAGCGCATTCGCGTGGCAGCCCGCCGACCAATCCAAAGATGTTGAACATCTGCCTGAGCCTGTAGGAGAGGTTTGGTTCAGCTGGTTGATTGGAGGAAGTACGGCAAACGAACTTTGCCAAGAGTGCATAGGAAAGCAAGCAGTGCATAGATATAGGCTCGAGAGCGAGTGACCGGTGTCGGGTCGGCAACCGCATCCAGTATACGTCTACGGATCCATGAGATGTGGTCCAAAAACGAAGGTAAACCAGGCTTACTTGAGGAAAAAGGGGCCCATATAGTTGAACGACACACTGACATAGGTCAGAGCAACGTCCATGCTGTCAAACAAATTGTCAGCAAACATGTAGTCCCGAACGCCGGGAATGATGGCAAAAACCGAGCCTCTCCCTCCATATCAGTTCAGAGCCCACGAAGAGCATTTCGCTTGTTCATCAATGGCAAGAACTGCTCTTGGTGTATTAATCGCGAGATCAATCGACTTACATCAGGTCTAGCGAGTTGGCAGCCCAGAGCCGGCGAAGTAGCGTGGCGCGTCTGGCGACAGGAAAGAAGTATGAGAAATCCCGCATAGGATTCGTGCCCAGCACGCTCACTTTGTGTTGCTGAACTTCAAAAACACGGACCGCGACTGCATGGTCGGGCTCAAAGACCAGACGTCTTCCTCATTCAAGGTCGAGTTGGTACCCTAGCAGACGCTCCGAATTCATGCGGAATCAAATGGATGAACACGGGAACACGTACGCGACGGATGAGTGGCCAGACCCACGAAAAAGTTACCCAGCCCCAAAGCGTCGTGTAATCTTCGGGAGAGACGGACTTGCCCTGCATCATTCCAGAAAGAACAATCAACACGCCGCAACAATCCAGCAGGTTAACTCACAATCTTCTCCTTGTCCACCCTGCGACTCGGAATTGCAAGTGGCATGCTGAAAACGATCGCGATCAAGATGAGCAGAGCGCCCAGGTTCAATATGTGGGTGGCAAGAGTGAGTGTATCGGGGAACGGGGTGCCATAGGCATGCTTGTTGTAGGCAAACGCGCCGAGAGAAATCAATTCAGCAATGAAGCAGATGAGGTAGAGCACGAGAAGGTCATATGACGGCGTAGGCTTCGGTCGAAGGATGGGTCGCAGGGTCGCAAAAAGCCAAGTCAACGCGAGCACGAACGAGCTCACGACGTAGACTGGGTCCCGTTGATCCTGGATGACGTTGAAAGAAGCAACGCCGAGCCAGGCAAGGGTCTCTATGAGCGCGATCCAGGACGAAAACAGCGGTTTCCAAAAATGACGCGGTTCAACTTGCTCGATCACGGCCTCCGGCTCACCCTGTACGACTTCGCCCAACACGGCTTTGGACTCTGCGGCATCGGCCACATCGAGGGCTTCGGCTTCTTGGAGGGTCAGGAAGGGGATGAAGAGGACCTTGACGGGGTGAACGAGGTTCGATAACCACGTGGGAATCGGGATTGAGGCCACGCAGAGCACGAAAACGAACGCGGCGGGAATGAAAGCCCCCAAAAAGGAGCGTGCACATGCCGTGTCTAGGTGCCAGAATTCGCTAGAAAAGTGGCAGCCCGACATCCTGGTAGAGTGAAGAGACGAACAATCGAGAGGTGGCCGTATTGGACCAAGATAACCCACCCAGTCCACTGACACCCAACATGATGCCTCACTCCCGCCCACCAGGGCGCCTCAAACCCACATGCCAAACTGATATCCTAATTTATCAATATCGTGATGCCGGACCTCTGCCCACTTTTTAACCTTTGCGCTATCTTTTTTTCCCCCTCTCGCCGAGACTTTGAGTGCAAGCAACAAGTTCAGCACCAACTCGGCTCTAAACCGAGCTCGGTCCGCCACGTAAGTACTTTTGACCACTCAGATCAGAGTCGACTAACATTAGTCACGATAAAAAGATCGGGGCACCGGTTTCCGGATCAGCGAGGTCCCGGGAGCCAGAGAAAGGCAAGTGTGAATGTGTTCGCCCACGAACACGCGCTAGAATCAATCCAATTGGATATGAAACTTCACTAGAGCCATGTTCTCCTGAACTAGCAACACCCTCGATTTCCAAGAAGCTCGGAATCCCTTCGGTTTACCATCCGCACACTGTATTTTGTCCGGAATGCGGACGCAGGGCGGATATTTCCCAACGCGCATATGATTGATGTGATACAAAATAGGGAATTCGGCCGACGCCATGCCGAAAGATGCGAGCTGGGTCGAGCGACGCATTCTGCACTCGCGGCACCCTCGCGAACTCGATCCATCCGGCCTCCAGCACCACTCGCAAGATCCGTCGTGGCCAATGCGAAACCTCCCGGTGCTTATGTGTGTGAATGAAATTCGTGATGCCGCTGGTGTAATGACGCGACTCCTGCCCACCAAAGGCGCCCAAAGCGGTACTTGAAAAGCAAAGCAGGGTCCGCGATGGTCGACGTGCCGTCACTGTTCCGAAGAACACAAAAAACATGCGTTGTCCACATCTAGTAGTTCTTTCCTTTTTTTTTCTTGGATGAAGGTCCCTCCTTGGCGAGCGCTCGGGTGCCCCATTGTAGTCTGAGAACTTCCTTGAGAGCTCTGACACCCACACTTGGCAAATCCGAAGTACCTGTTCCGAATTTATTGCCTCATTTCTTGCGCCTCAAACCCACGAGGTTTGTTTGTCAGCCACCACGGGACTTGTGGTCCATGGGGCCTGAGGTGCGGGGGCAAGCCGTGTGGGACCCAACGCAGGGAGAAAAACCGATCTTCATACTACCTATATCAAAAATGGTACCGCCGATTGTTGATTGTGAGAAGGTTCGCATGCTGGCCGCGGGAAAAACGCCAACTTCACAAAATACAGTAACTTTGAATGGAATTTCTCGAGTCGAGGTCATGAAACGCTTCTAATCCTTGGATCTGTATTACATACACTATGCTGGGCAGTGGGCACAACGAAGAGCGCGCATGGAGTAGCCAAAACGCGCAGCACCTTGGCGCCGCGCAGCTGGAAGATCGAAGCAAATAGTAGAACTGTGGCGCGTCCTCGAAGCCCCCCGGACTCAACGTACTAAAGCTCAAGACTCAACGTACTCATGCTGTAACCAGAACTCTACTGCTAGTATGTATTCCGAGTTAATTGCCTACTTCCCCCACTCCTGTAAAAGGAGCAGTGTAGCGTCACAAAGGGTTCTGTATGCCGAGGTGTGGAAATATCAAGACCCTGGGGTTGAATCAACGTGGCCAAGAAAACTTCGCATTTAGAGTAACTACAGTTACAGTATTGTTGCACTCGTGGCACAAGACCGATCGTGATTGTGAAATATGTCGTACCTTGGCATTTGTCTTAATAACATTAGACACACTAGACCTTCACCCTGACTCTTCCATCAGACTAAGGAAAGCTCACTGGACATAATCAGAACATTAATCAAGCAACGTAGGAAAGAAAAGACACAATGAAGTGGTGCCAAGCTGTACAAGACGGTCGAGTCTAGAACGCCGTCTCAAGTTTCAAAGTTTCACCACCAACCAGGAGAGTACATGTACTGAATCTTCTTCCGGATATAGATTTTCATCCCTTTGGTAACTCCGTCACATTTGCGAAGACCTTCACTGTACCCTTGGGGAATACTTCACCGTCCCATAGCTCATCCCAAGACTGAGGAAGTATGACAAAATAGGCGATGATGAGCCGATGGGTGACCACCCTCGGGGAGCCCAACTTGTACCCCGAAAATCATTGAGGACCTATGCGTAAGCAAGCCGGCCAGAGCGCGTGCCAAGCGAAGCTGTGCATCCTTCGGAAATAGGTGAAAAAAGTTCCCAACGTAGATGGCCGAAACGTGACCGCGAAGCGGGTTCAGAGACGTCAAGGTACGCAGATCTGGCACCGTGGTGACGGGAGGTGATGTGGTGGTGAAAGGGGGTACAATGCTCAGGTGTTCGGGATCAAACACGTCTCCTGGAACGAAAGTCACAGGAAATGTGTCGGGGGTCGTTCTGAAAAGCCTATGCCCGAGGTCCCAAAAATCTGAATGGAGGGAATGTCATCTGTAGTTCTTCAAACTAGGGATGATGGGATCGACCTTTGTGCAGATCTGTAGTCACCACGTTCCTCAAGGGGAAACCATCTGCGATTGCCTTACGAACATCAGTCCCAACTAACCAGTAGTTGTCAGGGGCAAATAAAACGGAGATGGACAAAGGCATACAGCAACAGCCAATATCCAGGAGTATCGCTTCCTCTCGCTCCTTGCTCAGTTTCAGTAAGTATTGGTAGGAGAAGAGATACTCGATCCCGGGACTGATATATGCGATCGAACACTATCGTACAATTTTTCATAGTATGGTCATACCTTGCCCATGAAAAGACGCGTATACAGGGGTATGGATGCACCTTGCACGATTAGATCAGAAAAGGGCCAAGTAAACAAAAAAAAAAAGGACCACCTTGTAAGCCTCGGCTTGAATAGTGAGTAAATGGGTCTTGAGCTCGTCGTCGTCGTTGATGCCGGTCTGTTGCTTGAAGAACGTAGTGTCGCAGAGGTAAAGCCCCTCATCTAATGGTAGAGCCGACTGATGGGCGTCTGGGGTCATCGCCGAGGACTGATGGGTGTCGACTGCGTCGACGGAGTTTTGAAACGGAGTTTAGAAGTCACAAAGCGACCAAAGCGGAGTCTCAGGGTGGACAAATGGATATTTTACGGTGTTCGTTCGCGTTTCTACCGATGTACAGAGCGTTCACAGGGATAACGAGCTGTGTATGTTACGACAAACCCTACTCGATAGCAGAGGACCCTTTTTCGTCACTATAGCATTCGACTACGGGTTAAAATCAAACTTCGTTCGGATCGGATTCGTAGGATGTAACATATCAAGTCAACACTTCTCTCTAGGCTCCTTTCCTTTGCCCGAATTCCGGACTGCATCGTGACCAGATGGCTTGCCCCTTTTGTAACCGTCTTCTACTTAAGGCAATACATAAGTCAACTAGCTCTCCGCGAAAAAAAGAAAACGCACAGATGATGTCCAATCCAATGTGGTGTGTGAGGGCGTCGCCGATGTGGCCCTAGGGACAGCCGTTTGTTGAGAACCGTTCTGACTTCTTTCTCCACTGTCAATATAAGAGTGAATTATGTTCCACATCCGAAGCGAGTGCGAGGACGAAGAGGGGCCACTTTGCGGAGACGGCGTGTCGTAAGTAAATGACTGCTGAGAATTGCTCGGACCCGCAACGAGGAACCCGATGCCCTTTTTTGCAATCAGAGTGTCGGGTTCAAGAGTATGGGGCCGTCAAGTACATTCTTCCATTTGTACGGTGAAGGAGGAGTGACACCTTTTGGAGAACGATAATTTGCTCGATGTTTGCGTTGAAGACTCCAGATTCTTCGGTCGTATATCGAAGTGGCGGAATTCAAAATGGAGCTCCACGAGAGCTCCCCTAAGCTCGCCTTGTACGTTTTTAGCGTCGACAAAGACTGGCAAGGCGGAAGCTCGTAATTCATACTCGATGTTATCCAAGTCGGGACGAAGTCCGGAGGAGGACACAGCCCAGTTCTCCGTTTCGTAGTCAACGCATTCCTCGGTTTTGCATTTATCTGATAACAAATAAGAGGACAGTAATATCGAAGGGTAACTGGCGCCGTCACCTCACCACAAGGGTTCTGAATATCTTCAAGATAAACCCCTGGCGGTTGTCCAA